>JAKTSU010000028.1:0-136726 GCA_030580395.1 Myxozyma nipponensis
CCCCCCCCCCCCCCCCCCCCCCCCCCCCCCCCCCCCCCCCCCCCCCCCCCCCCGAGGGCAGGGTGAGGAGGGCATGCTTAAATCGACCGGCCAAACAACAGAGAAGAAGAAGAAGTGGAGGGCAGGGATGCAATGGTCTGCATGTTGGTGTATGATGTAGGATAACACCGTCGTAGTGACTACCCTAATGATGGTAAGTAGCATTGAACCCGGCCGAACGACACCATATCCGGGTCCAAAGTCCCGTGACCAGCCGCAGTGAGCGTGACCTGTCAGCGGCGGTTGCAGCGGTGTCGCTTCCAGTTCGGGCAGCGGCTCTCCGCACTGTCACGATCCGTCGACGGTAGTCTAGGGTCTAGGGCCTAGGGTATATATAGGCGGTAGTACACCACACAGTCTTATATACGCGCGTCTATGTACTGCAAAGACAGAAGTCTATAGGGCCAAGGCCATGTATATTCACGCATATGCACTGCCGTCTATGTATAACATAAATGCTCCGGCTATATATATATACTGGACCCTGGTTTATATTGTGCGCGTGACCCGGCAGTGCAAACGCCAATGCTGCCTACAACAACACAACCGGCAAAGAACCGCGCCCACTGCCACGGCAGAGTGTGATGTGATTTGATGCACAGTGATCGGTCAGGTGTATTGTGCGGGTGCTGCAGCTAGTTGCCTGACCGCATGACTAAGCGCGTCACGGCCACGTCCGGTGAGGGGTTGGTAGAGTAGAGCGGTAGCGGCTGCTGCAGGGTAAACCGGTAACCGTTGGCGCGGCGAAGAAGGAGGAGAAGGCGAAGGGAAGGGGCGACGGAAGATTGTAGGACGGAACACGCATAATTTATATCTAGACTAATAAATGACAATGATCGTCGACTGACCTCGACGTCTTGCCTCGCTGGGCCGGATTGGACCGGATCAGCCTGGGGTTTTTCCGAACACCGCACCGACCAGCCGCCGGGTGGCGGCTGCTTACTTTCTTACTTGCTCCACGGGTTCTATTTATCGGTTGTTCCTTGCTCCGGGTTTGACAGCAAGGGGTTGGGCGACGCAACGAGCTGATATATGCGGTGGTTGCAAACCAGAGAGTGACGTGCTCCGGTCTGGTGGGTTAGATAGATAGTTAGATATGCTTGGTTGAGACAAATCGAACCTTCAATCGAGCTGAGCGTTGGCGGTTGCTGCTGTCAGGTAAAGCGCCACCGGCTCCACAGCGGCCCACATCTACCGGCTCATAGCTACCGGCTCATAGCTACCGGCCGCTTTTGCCTGTTTAGAGATGTTAGTAGTCTATATACCTACACGGAGCTATGACAGACCAGTTTCGCTGCTGGAGGATGTCATTATTATTATTATTATTATCCTCATATTTCGTCTGTATAGAACACAAGGTCAGTGTTTGAGGATGTGATATTGCCGTTGCGCGTTTCTTGTTTCCCGCTGGTTTCACTGTTTAAAGTTGTAATATTGCGGTTGCCTCTTTTCTTTCTTTTTATTTTTGATTCCAATTCTTTTCTTCTTGATCGGCCGATGACCCGGTTGGAATGCTCCGAAGGACGGATGCCGTCCGTTTATCCACAACCATCGGTCACCACCGATGGCAATTAAACAAACCTAAAATTCTCCAAGTGGTTCTGGTCTTCTCTACTGTCGCATACGTATCTATATGCAGAACAAATAAATGCCTTCGAGCATTGTATAACTTCTGCTGCATTGCCGCCCACTAAGCGCATCGTGCCGGGGTTATGAGCGACCGGGCCAAATTCGAACTGCAACAAGGTCTCTTGGCCCAGTTGGTTAAGGCATCGTGCTAATAACGCGAGGATCGGCGGTTCGATCCCGCCAGAGACCAATTTCCTTGTTATTTTTTTTTTACCGTCTTGTAACAGTTTTTTTTCCGTTTCTTTTTTTCCCCTTTTTTTTTTTGTTGTTTGATATAATTGTGATCTAAATAAAAGTTATTATTGTTCTTGCTATCCTGTCGAGACCGTCGAACCCCGATGGAATATGTATTAGCTGCAGTTCGGTTGCTAATGCACGATTGAGTGTTGATGGTGCCGCTTGGCGTCTCACCGCTATGACGAGACTTTAAGTCAGTAATAAACTATCGGCTATATTCTCTACCCAATATTTATCGTTGTTTCCAACACATCCTTGTTTCTAACTCATCGTTGTTTAAAGCTACATTTGTCTCTACCTCGCCTGATAACTCACGTGACCGTCTCCCAGTCCAGGGGTATAAACCTAAAGCCCTTAATGAGATGTAGTACAAGCGACAGGGCTATCAATCCGAGTCTTATCGTCTTGATCTGGATAATAATCATGACGACAACGACAACGAGAGGATGGCTGATTCAGGACTTTATAACCCGATTCTTCTTACGTCGGACGAAGTATGTTCTATTGTACTTGAACTGAACTCGTCCGCGGATCCAAAAGCAGCCCTGTACAAGCTGCAACATGCGGTGCTGGCCCACGCCAGCGTCGGCCATGAGTTTGTAGCCGCTGGTGGAGTCGGACCGCTGGTGGATTGCGCTCTGGGATGTTCTGGAAATTCACTTGCCTATGCACTGTCTGCAATTCACCAACTTGCTGAGATTGAGCCGTCGGTGGGTACGGCAGCCCGATCAGACCGGTTTGTGGCAAAGGTAGGTCCCCCAAGGGCCCAAGGGCGCCAGGCGCCAGATTGGTGGTGGATGATATACTGATGTGTCCTAGCTATTCAGTTCGATTGCTACCGAACCAGGGGTGAATGCTGTCCGGGCAGCTCTGGTAACGTTGACCGTGGTGGTAAGCCAGGCAATCCGGACCAAGCACTCGCTGTTTCATGGCCCGGCAGGGTTTGACCGATTGACGATGCTGCTCGCCAACCATCCCCAGCTGCTGCCAGAGTTTGTCGCCCGGCTAACGGCTGATAACCGGCAGCTAGCGGTGGCGGCAATGCGGCTGCTGAACGCGGTGATCACTGACGTGCTCAGCGACGATTGCGACCCCGCCACGCTGTCGCCGGCGGACCAAGCCACGCTCGAGCACTGGAGTGTGTTCGTGGCCCGGCTCCAGCAGGCCGGCGTGATTGCGTCGGCAGCAATGCTGATGCAACTGCCAGCCAACGCCCGTGGACCCCGGCTGACGCGGCAACTGGTGATCTTCCAAAACCTGCTGCGGACGTTGCTCAAGCGATGGCTGTACCGGCCGGTGTCGGACATCACCGACCGGCCGAGCCAGCAGAAGATGTTCGACAAGCTGTTCAGCATTGGCCAGCACCAGATCCAGGCAGTGCTGGGGCGCACCATCGATCCCATGTCGCCCCACGATTGCGAGTTCGTGTGGCACATGCTCGGGTTCCGCCACGGCCACCTGCCCGAGCTCGACCTCAAACGCGCCGGATACCTTGGCCTCGTCGACCTCGCAACCTACGTCGACTCCGTCGGCACTCATGCGTTCATGGCCATTCTCCATCAGCAGTGGGGGCTTCGCGACCCGCTCAGACAGTGTCCGCTCGTGGCGGCCTCCGTAGCCGTCACCTTGTTGCTAACCGAGCTGATGGACATCAACAGCGCCAACGACGTGGCAGTCATGGACGACTCCGACGATACTAACGAAACCGCCATTGCCACGGCGCTGGATCCGTTGCTACTACGATGGTCTACGTTGCATACCGAGGGTGTCAATGTATTCATCAAGCTATGGTCGGAATCAGGCGCAGTTCAGAATCCGTCGCTGTCATCCCCGGCCGCTACCACCGTCGACGACTTCCGCCGCGTGCTGGATCTGGTCCGGGTGTTGTTCCGCCACATCGGCACCATCGTGGCGTCCGACCCGTCAGTGTTGGCCGATCTCAAGTCCCACCTGAGCATGCATTCACTGTCCAGCCTCCGCGACATCCAGGCCCGGTACATCGATCGCGAACAAGGCCGTCATGTCATGTTCAGTCCCGACGACGTCGGTCGCCTCGCCAGGTTCAACGCCATGTCCGTGGTTGACTACGTTCTTCAACAACGAGTCGAGTGCCTTATCAACGGCACCTGGTTCTACAACCACGCCCCGGACTCGCCGCAAGCCCGGGAGTCCATGGCCCAGATCCCGCCGGCGCCGGCTGCCAAGATCTCCCCGTCCAACGCGTCGTCAACATCGTCGCCATCGGCCACCACCACCGCTAACACCGGCACCGACGATCCAACCGCGGCAGCCATCGCGTGGGCGGGCAAGAAATTCTGGAAGTTTGTCCGGCTGTCGCACAACCACAGACAACTGCACTTTGGTGACTTTGACCGACAGCTGCCGGGCAAACTGACTCCACCGCTGGATGCACTGCCGGGCGTGATTGATCTCCATCACATATCCGCCGTCAAGCTGTCTGACAACGTAAATCTCGTCAACACCACGCTCGCCGACGCCTTGCTGCCGGGCTCAACCACCCCGTCATCGTCGTCATCGTTCACCGGCAAGTCGATGATCAACAGCTCCAGCTTCACATTCAAGCTCACAATTCGCGGCCACCGGCCCACCCGGCTGGACTCTTCCGGCACTGATTCAGCGTTGTTGGAGCTATATCCCCAGACAGTGGACGCCGCTGCCGAATGGCACGACGGCATGAACATGGTCCAGCAACACAACGGTCTCGGCGGTGTGCATCGGTCGCAGGCGCCGCTCGACGTGCCGGTCACCCTCACCGCTGACACAATCCGGTACATGAAGATGATCCAATCCATGACCATGAACGTGCGCATGCTGAGCGCCGACGAGTTGCGCGTCCACGATCTGCACGACGGTGGGATCGAATACGCCGCTGCCACTGCACCGCCGGTGGATGCCAACGACGACAAGATCGTAGTCCAGCCGCTGGCTTCCAGCAGCGAGTTCTTTTTCCAATAATTTAATCATTTATAACCCAGCCGGTTTAATATTTCATCTTTGCCCGTAATCACCGCCTCTTTCTCTGCTAGTAACCGTTTCAACTGCTTGTTCTCGGCTGTCAGCATTTCCAACTCAGTCCTAGTAGTCGATAGAAACGTCGTCAGACCTGCCACTGATTCATCAAATGCTTTCACTGAGAGTCTGGTACTGTCAGGTCGTGTCGACGATCCCGCCTGATAGAACTTCTCCATAAGATTGCCGCTGCCGCCGGGACGATGATCGATAGACACCGAGATTGCTTGACCAGCGGTCCGTTTTTCAAGCGGCGGCGGCGGCGTGAAGTCAAGATTATTGGACGTGAGCAAAATTCGCTTAGACGGCGACACGTTGGGACTGTCGTACGAGGCTAGTTCTTGTTCCATATCCTGGGATGCTACGATGTCGTCCACTTCCGAGTCGGAGAATTCGCTGTGGACTAGACTTGCCGTAGCTGTTGCAGATGCTGTCGCTGCTGGAGCCGGTTGTATTCCCGGCGGTTGCCGAGCCTGGGCATCTTCTGCCCACAGGAAAAATCCGCATTGCTCCGGCCCGGCCAGCGAGCACGTCCAGAACTTGCGGCCAAGGTTCGGTCCTGGCTTGCGGGTCGTGTATTGCACTGCCTCCAGTCGTGGA
Organism: Myxozyma nipponensis; assembly: GCA_030580395.1. NCBI lineage: Eukaryota > Fungi > Ascomycota > Lipomycetes > Lipomycetales > Lipomycetaceae > Myxozyma > Myxozyma nipponensis. Next base: position 5,536 of record JAKTSU010000028.1, read on the forward strand.
GTGTGGTTACATAGCCACTTGTTTGTATTCGCGTCATACAGGCCCTTTTAAATATTAGCACCGTAAACAGCGAACCGACAAAACAAAAGGGATGGAAAATACCATTGGGATCGCTTTAGATCGAGTTGGTGACGACATCTGCCGACGAGACGGTGACTGGCTCGGTGATGGCTGCCATGCCTTCCCCTTCATAGCGAGTTGAGGATTGACCAGATTTGAGGTTAAAAAAAAAGCTGTTTAAAGTACCGAGATTTTCTAGATGTGTAATCCGTTCCACCACTGACGGGCATCAGAACCGTCGCGAACATGATTTCACAGTTATGTGCCTTGGGAGTTTGATTGTTAGTACCGCCGTAACTGAAAAAGCAGTGCCAGCGCAATTCAATCGGCACGTTCAGCGATTTAAACTACTAGAAATTATTAATATATTCGAATGTTTTGGCTAAAATTGTGTTTTTTTTTTATAGACGGCCATTATTGAAAGTGTTTTAATTTGCCATTTGTATACACTTCTTCTCGGTGGTTGCATCGCTCAACTCAGCCAGCTTTAAATTCAGCAGACTTTTAGGCCGGGAATTGCTCGAATCATTTACTGAATGTGTAAGAAAGACACAGCAGCACCTACACAGTCTATAAATGGAAATATATAGAGTGAGCTATTGCAGCTTATTTGTCAAACTGCTAATGATCAAGAAACACGATTGGGCAGGGCTGGGGAAAATGTAGATCAGGTGTGTGACCAGAAGCTGATTTAAATGTTTTCCAATCTGGTCCCCGAGAATGAAGAATGGTCCCCCATTTTTTTTTTCTGGTTGTAGCATTACCTCGGGTAGAGTATTCTTGGCCATGTTATTTTCGTCATTGTGCAAGCGCATCATCGGCTTCGACAATCCTCGCTGTACTGCAGCACCGGAAGACCAGGAATCTTCCTAACATCCCTAGCTAGCGTCAAGTGATTGTACTGATTACCACGGCACACCAGCTACGAGGGCAAAGAGTGCTGTTCAATCAGATCAGAGAGACGGTGGATGTCTACAAGCATGTGAGTTGCAAGTCGTGACTAGTTAAGTCTGGGGGGGTATGCACCTGACTGCGGCTTGGAAAAGAAGAAGACTGGCCAGTGACGAGGTTAGCGAGGTCTGAAGTACCCTAGCTCCGCACCTAAAGATGGACGTACTGATTTAGAGGTCTTTACACTTCTGCCGCATAACAGTCTCAACAAATCTGTAACTCTTTCAGTCAATTTAGTGCTTTCGGTGCTTTCAGTCAAATCAGTCGATTCAGTCTATTCAGTCCTTTTTAGTCAACCAAATTGATCGCCTAAACGAACCCCTGACGCTGGCGCGTTGTCCGGGTTCAAGACCCTTGGGTCTTGAACCCAAAAGCCGCGTAGTCAACGGCTCATATTATTCCTACTCTTAACAAGGGGTTCGTGTCAGCTACCGCTAGCCGTCTCCCCGAGGGCGCGCTAAGCATTTTTTTTTTTTTTTTTTTTCTCCCTAATCGTGCCGTAAGCCGGAATCCGATAGCGTATAGTCTTGACCACGAGCACTTTGTTAAAGGGAACTTCGGGAGATGGGGAAACGGAGTGAACGAAACGACGATGCGTTTGGAGTGTAATCAGTAGTGTGCTTCGATAGTATTACTTTAGTCGAGTGAAGCGTCGAATGCCGACGACGATGACGACTTCGGCAGGTTGGGGTGGGAGCTCTTATCGACGGAATATCCGTCATTCGCCAAGCACATCAGTCACACGGGCTGGGCCCGAGACGTTGATGCGAGTGAATTACTTGGCATTCAAGTCATCTTTGCTTTCTGTCTGCGGCCTTCACATGCGACTCTTCTTAGCTCTTCATGACCTTCCTAGCTGGTTACATCCTACGTATACAAAGTGGGAGTGCATGTGTGTGCGTGGCTTTGGGCCACCGAGAAGCCGCCGAGAGAGAAGGCAAAACCTGGTGTCGCGACCACAAAGCTTTAAGTGAATAGCGCGGTATGTGTGTACCAGGCATATTCATAGATGTTAAACCCCCCCTTTCGCCCCTCCTCCTCATTGTCCTGAGTAATCTTCATGCTCTCCTGCTCATCCTGTGCGCAATTGGGACTAAGCAGTACGACACAAAGGCTGGTCTAAGCTGCGACGGCGTCCAGGCTTTGCCCGCCCCGAGGCCAGTAGTCTCTTTTTCACACCCATGGATGGCGTCCAGTTTGTGAAGAAGTTAAAGCCCTCCTGGCGAGAGCAAAAAAAAAAAAAAAAAAGAGAGGCAAACTTCGTGTGGAGATAGATAGAGTCATGTAGGGTGGGGAGGAGGGAGAGGGGAAGCAGGTTTTGTTCGACTTGATTTTCCCTTTAGTAAATTTTAAGTCAAGGCGGTCGGTATAGGTTCAGGCTAGAGCAACAGCATAGTCAGTGAACATAGTCAGTGAACATAGTCAGTGAAGAACAAAATGGAGCCAGATAGAGGGCGACGGCCTGCGTCACCAATGAAAGTCAGACTACGGAGGCATTTGGCAACCCGAGTGTCGTCGCTGGTTCCGTCACGAACGACCGCTACCAGAAATCCTTTCAAAGTTCTCGGGCTGCTAAACCGGCAACAGTGGTGTTTTTCAGCAGTCGCATTCCTGGGATGGACTTGGGACGCATTTGATTTCTTTTCGTCGACAATGACCATGGAAGACGTGGCAGTGTCGTTGGACAAGACCGTGAAGCAGGTGAGCTGGGCAGTCACCCTGGTGCTGATGCTGCGAGCCGTGGGGGCGTTAATATCAGGATACGCATCAGACCGATGGGGTCGCAAATGGCCGTTTATTATCAACTGTGTGGCATTCATTGTGTTTGAGCTCGCCACCGGGTTCGTCAAGACCTTCCCCCAGTTCCTGGCCGTGCGCGCCATGTACGGCATTGCCATGGGCGCCATGTATGGCAACTGCACTGCGACCGCGCTCGAGGATTGCCCCGTGGAAGCCAGAGGGATTATGTCCGGTATACAGCAAGGAGGATACGCGTTCGGCAACCTGCTCGCGGTCGTGTTCAATCGAGCACTGACTCCGACCACTTCCCACGGATGGCGGTCGTTGTTCTGGTTCGGCGCATGCCCGCCGGTGTTGATCATCATCTTCCGTCTTTGTTTGCCAGAGACGCAAGCATTTCAAGCCATGAAGCGCGAACGTGAGCTGGCCGGCGAGGTACCGCTTCGAGAAAAGCTCAACGAGGCGTGGGTGACGATGCGCGAATACTGGCCGTACTTTGTCTACGGGATCGTGCTCATGGCCGGGTACGATTTCATGGCTCACGGATCTCAGGATATCTATCCCACCATGTTGTCAGTGCAGCATGGATACGGCTCCGACAAGTCGACCGTGACGTTGGTGGTTTCTCTTCTAGGCGCTTTGGCTGGTGGGTTGATCTGGGGACATGCCGCATCTGCCATCGGCCGACGACTGACTGCCCTGATCTGTTGCTTCTGCGGAGGAGCGTTTGTGTATCCCTGGGCATTCAGCAAGACTTCAGCTGGCGTCATGGCCGGCGGGTTCTTTATCCAGTTCTTCATCCAGGGCGCCTGGTCGATCATCCCGGTGCACTTGTCAGAACTATCGCCGCCCAAATCGCGAGCGTTCATCGTCGGCACCGTGTTCCAGCTCGGCAATCTGGCAGCGTCGGCATCGTCTACAATCGAAGCCACCATCGGCCAGCGCTTCCCCGTCGAAAAGACATACGATGGCAAGCTGCTGGTGTACGACTACGGCAAAGTCATGGCCATCTTCGTCGCCTGCACTTTCGTGTTTGTCATCATCGTCATTTTCTTGGGACCCGAGCGAAGCGGATACGAGCTATCAGCAAACGACAAGGCGTTGATTTCGTATGCTGACGACAACGAGAAGGACAACCAGTTCGACGAGACGGCAAGCGTCTAGGCTAAACCGGTCATAAAAGTGTGTCTAACAAAAGTTCAAAAGCTTCTGATAATGTTTTGTTTATTTGACATACCATTATATGTATCACCAGACTTAGAAAACATGTTCATCGTTCATTTATCTCATCTTCGGTTGAAGACTCCTCGTGCGCGAGTCGCGGCCGTGACTAAAACTCCCAACTCGAGATCGTTTAATTGTCGCATCCATGACCAAACATCGCTGGTGTTATTAAATCGACCGGCAAAGCTAAACAGCATAATGATCCCAGTGAAGCGAATATTAACACAAGCTGATCTTGACCTATTTCTTTCGTCCGATACCTACAATGATTTATTGAGCTTCATAACTGCTTTGAATGACTCAGTCATTGGGCACCCCAATTCCACGCCCTGTGCTAAGAGCCAGGTATGCATGCTCACAAGACATTTAAGACCGAAAATGGTACTGACGCAGAGTAGATCATTACAAAATTGGTTAACGTGTTGCATCAAACTGAAGGCATCGCAGATCGGCATCCGGCCGTGTCTAATGAGAAATCAAGGTTCGGCAACCCGGCATTCCGCGACTTCTATGACGACCTTGCTTCCCAGGCCAGCCAGCTCGTGTCGACATTGTTCAGCTTTGGCGACGATCAAAAAGACGGTGCGGTTGAAGAGATTTCAATGTATTTGCTCCACAGTTTTGGCAATAGGGAACGCATCGACTACGGATCCGGCCACGAACTGAACTTTCTGTGTGTGTTGTTCTGCTTACACCAGTTGGGCATTCTCACCACCGAGGATCATATGGCTGCAGTCCTGGTGGTGTTCAACGCGTACATCTCTACCATGCGGAAATTGCAGACCGAGTATTGGCTTGAACCTGCTGGAAGCCATGGAGTCTGGGGGCTGGACGACTACCATTTTCTACCGTTCATGCTTGGCTCAGCCCAGTTGCGTACCCACAAGCACCTGCGGCCGAAATCGATCCACGACCAGGACCTCGTCGACATGTACGCTCACGACTACATGTATCTGGCAGCGATAAAGTTTATCAACTCCGTGAAGACGGCGAGTCTGCGCTGGTCGTCACCTATGCTCGACGACATCTCCGCCGTCAAGACCTGGGACAAGGTCAACCAGGGCATGATCAAGATGTACAAGGCCGAGGTACTGTCCAAAGTGCCCATCATGCAGCATTTCATGTTCGGCTCGCTCATCAGCTTGTCTGATGTCCCCAGCGATTCTCAACCGCCGTCACAATCAACGCACGATCACGTTCATGGTGATGGGATTTGGGGTGACTGCTGCGGTATCAAGGTACCTAGTGCGATCGCGGCAGCTGCGTCTACGAATCCTGAGTTGCGGCAATTGAATTTCGGCGGTAACAAGCCCATTCCGTTTGATTAAAATTTTGTATTCAGTCATAATAAATTAAAGTAATAGTAGGTGCCCTTAAGAATCGTCGATATCCGAATCTGACAAAGTTCGCAGACCTGATTGAGCAAACATTTGCTGATGCTTCTCAAAATCGGGGAACAAGCTGCTTCCCAGAGACTCAATAACCTCGGTGACTTCTTGAGCCAGCTCTGCACGAGTCTGCTTCAGGTTTGCGATCGCGTCATGTTTAAACAGAAAGATGAGCAGCGGTTTGAGTGACTTGAAAATGTCCATGCCGACCTCGCCGATGCGCAGAGCAGCGTAGGTGATCACCGGGAACAGAAACAGGAAAAATGCCGTGATCAACCATAGCGGCCGCACCACCGGCACCAGCTCATACTTGTACGAGATCCAGGTTGCGAGCAGCGCGTACACCCAGTACAGCGCCGGAGCCAATCCCAGCGCGACGAGGATTTTCCAGGTCGCGATCACGTCCCGGGCATGAATCTTGACGCTCGACGCCGCCAGTGCCTCTCTGGCTTTGATCTTGGAAATGCGCGAGGTGGTGATAAACACTGGCGCAAACAGGATCGTGCCGGGGAGCGCCCCGATCGCAAGTACGATAAGCTTGGCAGATCGGTAAGCCAGTTTGCCCACTACCGCGATCGTAGACAGACTCGCATACTCAACCTGGTGGTCAAGCAGTCCGAGGTGTTGCAGCTGCTTGTTATATGCAGCTACGGCGTCGCGCAGATGAACAATCCGGGGGTCGTTTTTGTAGTGCGTGTAGCCGATCGTGAGACGCCGGTTGAGTTCGATGACCATCGACAAGGTTCGTTTACGACCAGGTGGAATATACAGACGCCTGGCGGCTTGAATCACCATCAGAGTGTCGTAATCCTCAGACGTGACCGTGACGGACAGCAAGGCGTTGGTGATCAAATCAAGCAATTGCTGGATGGCATCGCGGTGGTTTCCCTCGGCATACATCGCCACCAGCTCGGACGGAACCGTGAACGGGGGTCCAAACTCAACCACTGCTCGTGATCTGAACTTGTTGGGATGAAAATAGTTCATCCCACACGGCACGATCTTCAAATCGCATGTTGGGTCCTTGGACAGCGCGCCGAGGGCCATGACGGCGACGCCGGCCTTGAGCGGCAACAGCCCGGGACGGTCATGAGAGCCACCCTCAGGAAAGATAGCGATGCAGCCCCCGTTATGTAGTTTGCTATGAACAGATTCGTACATTTTGTGTTGGTCGACCTTGGGTGCGTGCTTGAACGGAATCCGATCTGTCATCAACTTATCGATCCCGGCCTGGTTTTTGATGGGCTTTTTCAGGATCAGTTCGTGGTCTGACACAATCCTGTCAATCGACGCCGACCCTAGTTTGGTTCCGATCGAGAATAACCCCCCTGGAGTACAATCCTCGGTAAAGAACGTGCCCTGGCCGCTGATGACTTCCGGATGATCCCTGTTGCTGATAAACACTTTTCCGCGCCGCGTCTCAAGCATGTCTTGAGCTCGCCAGACGTGTATGGACATGATCGCACGACACATGGTGCCAACAAATATCCGCCGCATGGTTACTTCTGCCACCAGAAACGACAACCGGCGGCCGGCGTTGCGGAAAACCTGGCCCATGAGAACAACGCCGTCGACGAATTGGTTGGCATGAGGGGCGGCAACAAATATCACCGGCCCGGACTTGGGAATCCGGTACGCACCTCTAGACTTAACTTCACGGAAAAACCAATCGATTGCCACTAAAAAAAGTCACTAAACAGATCATCCTGGGGTTGCCTGCCCTTACTCACCAGTCAGGAACCACACGACAGCGTCGTACACCATGGCAGCACGGCCAGGCTCGGTATCAACAGAACGAACGGAATTGCTCATGGTCGACTTCGGCTACTGCATAAAGTACTAATGATGTAAAACTCACACAGGCACGGCCTACTCACCTCCGCAGCCAAGCTCGTCGTCGACTGTCTCGCTTCAATGCCCACTGCAAAATGCCCAGCGCGCTTGCTCCATCAAACAGAAAGGTCACATGACGTATCAGGTGACTGTGAGTCGCGTGGGCTTAAGCGAGTCGGCGGCAGCGATATCTTCGTTGCAAACGGGGGAGCAGACTTGACGATGCTGGCTGAGGAGTTTTTACCACGCTCAATCAGGGGAATAAAGAACTGAAATCAAACGTTGATTGTCTTGCTCGCAGGCTAGAGGACATGCGTGGAGACAAGCGGCCGTGACAGGCACGACGACAGTGCCGTATCCGGCTGCCGCCGTCGTCGTCGCCGTCGCTACGAACAGCCGCTCTGATATGATGATACAGCTACTACCACACAGGAATTGCTCATACGCATCTTTTGCTCGACCTGAAACGATATACATACTTCACCGACTTCTTCTGCAGATCTGCTTCCATGCCTGATGTCTTTCCCCGAGCCCTGTCAAACTCGAGCCGCAATTTGAACGGCTCAACTCGCTACTAGCCCCTTGTGCGAGCCGCACTACACGCGGCCGCTGTCACCAGAGGGCCCGCGATAAGGTGACGGTTGATGGAAAAAAAGTCACGTCAGGTTGAACCTTGGAGAAACTTGTTGTCCGCGAACACTCAGCCGTTAATGGGGAGTTTATTTTTTTGTTGTCCCCGTTATATGTCACACACTCTGGTTAATGTCGCGTTCGCGTCTGGCTATCTGAGCGGGTGGTATTGGTCCTCCGACGAGATGACGTCGTATGCGTCTTATTTGAAGCCGCAGCCATAATACGACTGAATGAAGAACACATGGCGGCGGCATTTAGCACCATGCGCAAACCATTAAAGGCGGACGATATGCACCTTGGTCGGCGTTCCCAGCCAGCATCTATGGTGCTTGTTGTAGACTGCTTTTGCAATTGTCGATGGGTGTCGGTATGCAGGAGAAGGATAATAACCGCTCGCATATAGCGCCCGCGCCCGCGACAGTTGATGATGGCCAACGTGCGACTGAAGCCGAGCAAGAAGATGAAGGAGAAGAGTATAACTTGCACATGGAAGAAGACTCGGACAGCTCCGACACGCAAAACAATGTGGATCAAGAAAAAGGAAAGCCGCCGTCTGAACCACAAAGCAAGTCTGGTCTACCGGAAATGCCAATATCGGACCTCGAACATGGCCTGGTAGGATGGGACTCACGAGACGACCCTGGTTGTCCCCGTAACTGGAAGAGTCACCAAAAGCACCTTGTGGTTGCGTTTGTGAGCATTTCGTCGTTCATGCAACCCTTTAATTCGACGGTGTTTGCCCCCGGTGAGCCATACGTGTCTGCAGAATTTGGCGTGACAAGCCCTCTTATCGATGCGCTCATGATCTCGGTGTATGTGCTCGGGTTCGGATGGGGCCCGCTGGTGTGGTCGCCGTTATCAGAAATGTACGGCAGAAGGCCGTTTTTGATTATTTCAGCTTTTCTGTTCACAATTATGAACGTCGGTATCTCGCAGTCCCAGAGCTCGTCTTCGATGATAGTGTGCAGATTACTTGGTGGTCTACTGGGCTCGGCTGGAATGACGGTCGGCGGCGGCGTGATTGCCGACACCTATCGCCGAGACCAGGCAGGTATAGCGTGAGTATGGCGTTCTTTTTCTGGAGTTAGCAGTCAGTATGTACTAAGTAACTAGCTCCTCGATGTTTGGACTTGGTCCGCTTATGGCTCCTGTCGTGGCGCCCATCATTGGCGGCTATATAGCCCAATACGCAGGCTGGCGATGGTCGTTCCGAGTTATGATCATTGTAGGTGCAATCATTACCACTGGATTGTTTTTCCTATTCCAAGAGACAAACCACTCGGTTTTGCTGCGCAAGAAGGCCAAGGCGATTGCTACCAAAACAGGACAAAAAATGACCGCGATTCCGGATTTGCACAGCAACGAAACCAAACGGCAGGTGTTTTTTCGTGGAATTTTCCGGCCGTTTATCCTGCTTGCTACCCAGCCGATTCTTCAGGCGTTGACATTGTACATGTCGCTTGTGTTTGCATATCTTTACATCTTCTTCACTACCATCACCCCGGTGTTTACCGAGCGATACGGCTTTACGACTGGACTTGTCGGCTTATCATATATCGGCATCGGACTGGGAAATCTTATCGCACTTTTTTCCTTCGGGTTACCGTCAGATGCATATGTGCGATACTTCACCAACCGCAACGGCGGCGTGCGCTTGCCCGAGTACCGACTACTACCGCTTATCGCGTCATGCATCTCGATCCCGATCTCGATGCTCTGGTTCGGCTGGTCAGTCCAGGAACATGCCCATTGGATTGTTCCCATAATCGGTCTCATATTCCTGGGACTCGGCATGCTGGCCGCCAATTTGGCCATCCAGGTGTATCTGATCGACATTTATGCCTACAAAGGTTGGTCAGCCTCGGCAACGGCTGCGCTCAACGTCGCAAGATGTACCGCCGGTGCGTTCTTACCTTTGGCCGGCCCGGCGCTATGGAAAAAGCTCCAGTACGGATGGGGGTGTACACTACTGGCATTAATATCCATCGTTGTCTCGGTTCCCATGACGACCATCATTCTAATCTACGGGCCTAGAATTCGGAAGCACATGGGGTTGACATAAAATGCGTGGAGACTGCGAAAATTAGCTGTATTTCACCAATGGCATCTTTAGACTACATCATTCCACACCTTTTTTTTAAAACCTATTTCATTCATAGTAGCTTTAATTATATACAAGTCATTCCCGGACATCAGTTATCGAAAAAAATACACACACATAATTAATGCTACTTGGGATGAAACAGAACAATTAAGCGTACAGCACAACACACAAATAACAAGAACACAACAAGTTTTGGAAAAAAAAACAAAAAACGACAAAGCTAATAATTAACGCCTAATTAACCGTGGCACCCATTTCTTTTTTTTTTTTTCACTATAAAGAAATAAGCGCTTTTTGGAGAAGACAGTGCTAAACACGCCTCAGGCTAAAGAGAGGTTGAAGAATAAAGGATGCTTTGTTGGAAGTGCCCTAAGCTTCACCGGCAGCGGCATCCTTGCTGCTACTGACGTACTCGTCGTAGACAGCAACCGCTTCATCGATCTTAGCCTTTAGAGCTCCATCGTCCTCGAGAAGGCCTAACAGCTCAGAGTTGTCCATCTCGAGCAGCATACCAGTGATCTTGCCTGCAAGCTCAGGCTGCGAAGCCTCAATCTTGGGGTACAATGCCTCTCCGAGGATCTGCTTGTGCGACTCTGGGGGAGCAGACGCAAGCGTGGCAGCGGTGACGGCTCCGGTGGCGGGAGCAGCGACATCAGCAACTGGAGCAACCGGAGCAACCGGAACAGCTGGAGCAGCAACCGGAGCAATGTTCTCATCAGGCATGCGGGGCTGGTGACCACCATGTTGGCCACCACGGCCACCTCTGGCTCCACCGCGGATACCAGCAAAGCCACCGCGGCCACGACCACCCTGGGGAGGTCCTCCAGCCTGGGGCCCACCGGGCAAACCAGGAACAGGTGGGTAGCCATTGTACATTGGCGGCATGCCGTACATCTGGATGGGTTGTCCGTTGGGGACACCACGGGGTGCCCACTGCTGCTGAGGCGGCATACCTTGACCGGGACGGGGTGGCATACCTCCCTGCTGGAGCAAGATCTGGCCGTTAGCACCGGCGAATGGCATTCCACGGCCACCGGCAGGGACACCAGGAGGCAGGAATCCACCTTGCTGCTGGGCAGGGTTGTAGAACATCGGGTTAGGAATGTACTGTCCAGGCATGCCGGCAGCAGATGCTTGCTGCTGCAGACGGAGCTGGTTGCGAGCCTGGATCTGCTGCTCGAGCTGAGACTTACGCACGTCCTTGCGCTGGGCGAGAGCAACATACAGTGGCTTGCCGTTCAGCATGCGCTGGTTCATCTCAGCAACAGCCTTGGTGGCCTCGTCAGGGGTAGAGTAGCACACGAAACCAAAGCCCTTGGACTTGCCAATCTCGTCACGCATGATCTTGGCAGACGTGATGGTTCCGTGCTCGGAGAACTCCTCGCGAAGCTTGTCGTCATCGACATCGTCGTCCAAGTTCTTGATGTACAGGTTGACTCCGTGGTACTTGGAGATTTTCTCAAGACGAGCAGCCTCGTATTGCTTGCGAAGCTCCTCCTCGCGCTCATGCTTCTTCTGGGCACGACCGACGTAAAGCTTCTTGCCGTTGAGCTCAAAGTCGTTGAGCTCCTCGACAGCCTTGAAAGCAGCCTCGTGGGACTCAAAGTTAACAAAACCGAATCCCTTCGACTTTCCTTCGTCATCCTTGGCCAGCGAGATCGAAGTGATGTCACCGTACTTGCTGAACAGCGCATCAAACTCCTCGTCGGTAACCTCGGAGTCGACGTTCTTGACGTAGATGTTGGTGAAGTTGGCCTTCATCTCCTCGAACTTGGACTGGCGGTCCTTCTTGGCAATGTGATGACCGACAAACACCTTCTTGTCGTTCAAAAGCATACCGTTGACGTGCTTGATGGCAGCCTCGGCAGCTTCGGCGGTCTCGTAGTGGACGAAACCGTAACCACGCGACTGGTTGTACTCGTCGACAGCGACCTTGCAAGACAAAATGTTACCGAAAGCAGAAAACGTGTCATGAAGAGCCTTGTTGTCGATAGCGATATCCAGGTTCTTGATGAAAACGTTACCGGCACCAGTCTTACGGAGCGAAGGGTCACGCTGGGACCACATGATGCGGCAAGGCTGGCCCTTGATCAGGCTGTAGTTAAGCTCCTCAAGCGCGCGCTCACCATCGGCGATGTTGTGGAAATTGACGTAGGCGTATCCGAGCGAACGGCGGGTGATAGCATCTCTGCAAACACGGATCGACGCGACTGGTCCGATCGCGTTGAAGAGCTCGAAAAGCATGGCCTCGGTAACACTGGGGTCAAGCTCACCGACGTAGAGCGAAGCCGAGTGCTGGCCCTGGTTGGCGGCATCGCCTCCCTCGGTCGCAGCCTTCTCTTCAACGGAAGCGGGAGAAGACTCGGCAGGAGCGGCCTCAGCAGCAGCAGCAGCAGCAGCAGGAGCGGGAGCCTCGGGGGACTCGACAGTAAGGTTCTTGAGATCCTCGGTAGCGGAAGCAACAGCGACGTCAGACATCTTTGAGACTTGTGAGTTAAGACTATTACTTGTTAGACTCTTGCACACCTCCTGATGTCCTCGGAACACATTACCTTGACAGAGTTTGACAGAGATCGGCAGAAAGGCTTTTTTTATTTTTTTTGTCAACGAAAAAATCTAACTGAATCTGGGACAAATAACGGTCAATTCAGTGGGTTTTGAGAATAATCGACGAGACAAAAAAAGAACAAAGTAAAGAAACCGAAGAAAAGCTCTGCTAATTTGGATCTGATTTTGATGTTTTTAAAACTTGTTGTGTGCGTTAATGTGTGAATGTGTGTGCTTAATTGTCTTGTTTTTTCTTTATTTTAAAATTTTTTTGATAATTTTAAAAGAAAAAAGAAGAACTCTTTCTTTTTTAAATTATTTTATGGGAATAAAATATTTAAAAGAGGAAGAGAAGATGTGCTTGAGAAGCTTGAACTGTGAAGAAGATGGCCAAATCGAAGGGAAAAAAAAAATTTAAACCACGCCCGTCGCCATCGTATTTGAATCTGGCCTGGCGACAGAGGATTTGGGACAAAAAAAAATTTTAGAGTCGCGTCCACATGGCAAGCGATGAGCAGGAGAAGCCGGAGAGATATGCACCCAGTTTGGCGTTGTCAGGCCCGTTTTTTTTTTTTGAGATCAGAGATGCCAAAATGCAGTCAATGCAGTACTGGAAGTACAAAACCGTGGTTATAGCTAGTTTAATGATCTGTAACCGACAGTTAGATGTTCGCATAAGTATGAAGCATCAGTGCGATTATGCGTATATTCTACTCAGCCGCTGCATGTTTAGGTAGGTAGGGTCTTTGGACGTTTCTAAGAAAGATACAGCCTACTGGGAGGCACATGACGAGAAGACGAGTCTTTTGTGAGAGAATCTTCAATTTTTTTGCATGCTCATTAGACTATGTACGTACTCTGTTATAGATGAAAACTTGCTAAACGGTGTGGTGGCAGATAAGCACCCTATTTGTCGAACTTGCGCTTCTCTGCTCGGTTCAGTTTCCGGCGCTTGCGAAGCTTGTGACGCTTCATCATGAGCCGTCGTTTACGCTTGACAGACGACAATTCAATAGATTCCGGTGATGACTGGCCTGCATCAATAGCTTTGGCGTCATTTTCCTCCTCGACCGTCCGGCTTCTCGCCTTGTCGTCGAGATCAATTCTCAGCACATCTTGTACAAGAAAATCAACCATTGTTTCAACATTGGCGCCTTCCTTCATGCTTCCGGCAGCATCCCTAAGAGCCTTGCCCAATGGGCTGCTCTCAAGTGCGGTTTTAATCACGTTCTGAATTTGTAGATCCATCTCCAGATCTGACTCACCCTCGTCAATCACGGCATAACAGACAAAGTTATCATCAGAATCTTCGCCATCAAACTTCACTTGAATGACTTTCTTCCTAGTATCACTTCCGGAGTCCAAAGAGTACTGTTCTGGCTTATAGTCTCCAATCTCAACACTGGCGCCCGGCGCAGGCGGTGGTCTCATCGAGCGCATCTGCTCGGCAACATGTGGCGGCAAGCTCCTCATCGTAGCTGAGTCATTGAGAATTCCAGTACTGCCAACTGTAGGATTAGACGATCCCGTGAATCCGTATTCATCATTGCTCTGAGGATGTTCAAACAGATCTAACATGTTAACCGCGTGATACGGTGAATTTCGTTGCGACTTGTGATCAAGATACAAAGGCCGAAAGCCAGCAAAAAATGAATCATGTGCAAGGTCTGAAGTTAGTAAATGACATTCACGCACGACATTGAGCCTTCTAGCGAACTTACTTGACAGCGTGATGTGATCTGTGGAAGGAACCTGCATTTGCGTGTTCTGCTTCACAGCACAGGCGTCTTCTGACTTTAATTTCTTCAAATTTGCGCCCTTTCTGGCCTTTCCGGATCGCGAGGATGATGAAGACGATGAGGACGAGTAACGTCTGGCTCTGCTACGGCTAGGTCCAACATTCATCAGAACCTGCTGCTCCGCAATGGCCGCTGCCCCGGTGAACCGTTGCTGGACGTTGCCGTTTCCACGGGAAGCCTTCACGAGCCCCTGGAACACTGACCGACTAAGCATACGTAGTATATGTCAAAACTCGTTTTATTCCAATCCTGGCTGTTGCTTCGTTTTTTGGTGACGTTGCTGGTGGGAAAGAAGGCCAATGTAAGCAGCTTGAATTATCGCTCGTAAACGAAAAAACCTCAGTCAGGGTAACTTTTGATCAAAGCTGGTGACATTTGCGATACGGCTCCAGCTCTTCATTTGTTTCTGTACAGACTATATTTTATATACACTATGATACATTTTTAATCTTCTAACATGGATGCTGATACAGACTTGTACAGTTTATCATATGCTTCTCGTAATCGGCTATGCTCTTCTTTGAGTTTAGCCAGTTCAGACGCTTCGGGATTACGATCTGTGTTATTCGAGGCAGCAGCGGTGCTGAGCACAGAGACTGGAGGCATGTACAGGTTTTGGTCACGCTGTAGTAGTGAATCGGCAATAGAAAATACTGCCTTGTTCCCTTGCTGCGCAGGGATGACTATTGACACGTCATGAGAAGGCAACGGTCGCGCGACAGATGTATGGGCAAGCGAAGGGAAATTTTCCAGTTCGCTTGCAGCAAGCCCTCTTACGATCTGAACGTCATACGCGTCCGTGTGAATCTGTAGTGTCACAGTTTTGAGAACCTGCCTAGTAGCCACATCCCATATAAGAACAAGACCATCGTCTCCAGCAGATGCAAGCATGGTGCCATCAAAATTCAGTGCTAGTGATAGCACAGCTGCTGAGTGATGCAGAAATTTGGGACACTCTTCGGACGACACTTGTACTAGTTTGCCAGGGCCGCCGGTATACTCGATAGAGTTCCCCGACGTAGATCTGTACATATCCACCATGTAAATCTCGCCCGTGTGTATTCCAACATAGACTGCTCGCTCAGCTGGGTCAACGACTATAGATTTGGCAGCGCCAGGTAATGCTATGGTCGAAAGTAGACGCAGACCGACCCCGTGCCACACTCGGACGCTACCGTCCTCTGAGCACGAATACACGATAGAATCAAGAGCAGGGCCATATCCCACATGAAGTCCTGAAATTTTCAAACTATGCGAACTCGCAGTGGCTGTCGGCGCCAAAGATTCCTGGCCAGCAGCTAACAGATCAGATGTTCGCCAAGATAAAATGCGGGTATCGCCTGATGTATAAAGTACACCATCGTCCTGACTAAAGACTATATTCGTAACAGCATCGTAGTGTACCTCTTTGTATGTGAAACACAGTCCAGAACCAAGTTCCCACACCAGGAGCTTGCCGGTCTCGGTTCCCGCCGCTAGTAGCTTGCCAGATTTCGATACGGCAACACACGACAAGTTCTCCGGCACGTGAAGTTTTTGTACTGGAGCATCTTTTCCTGGTACGTAGATATGTATCAAGGGTCTTCCAAGCTGTGCAGCTAAAATTGCCGACTTGCCAGGTACGGTGCATATCCGTCTGCAGAACGACACATTCTGTTTGAAGTTTCGAATCACTGATGGCGGGTTAGCCAGTCGTGTAAGCGTTAAAAGACCTCCCGTTTTCGACCCTGACGCAGATGTACCGATCAACAACAGGTCTTCCTCCATTTTATACCAAGCTCCTTAGTTCTTGCTTTAACAGGTTATACTAGTACAGCCTGCGAAGACAACGATTTTTTTTCCACCTTGTATCTTGAAATTTTCGCCATCGGATCAGTTCGATGCGGCGCTGGTAATTTTCTTCAGGGGGGATCTCTTTGAAGTCCTCGAGAACATTCAGTGGGCATTTCGAATACTTTTGTCCGTATTTAAGACTTAACTAGCCGAAAATCATTCGGAAAAAATATGTCGAATATTGCAGTGACCCTCTTGTTTAGGCGGGATGTTGAACAGGGGCTAATTTCACCTTGGGTGTCACTCGTCAAATCTGCCGGTGTAAAAATTGTCTCCACAAAGGTTCTGTCCGTGACCTGTCTAGAGTACATTCTCGCTTTGCCTGAATCTTTGGCGTTTGAAGATTTTAAAGCGAGCACGCAAAAGCTATCAAATGAGCTGAATATTGACATTGTGCTGCAGAAAGACGATCAGTACCGACGGGGCCGCAAACTGGTCGTGTTTGACATGGATTCAACCCTGATCAAGCAAGAGGTCATCGATATGATTGCTGCATACGCTGATGTCGAACAGCAAGTTTCGGTATGGCAGAAGCTGTGACATCGTAGTGTTGCAAAATCCTGAATCTAACGTAATAGGCCATTACCTCGCTTGCAATGAACGGAGAGATTGATTTTAACGAGTCGCTGCGACGACGAGCTTCGCTCCTAGCGGGGGTGACTTCTTCGGTATTTGAAGAGCTCAAAGACAAGATTGAGATTACGCCCGGTGCTCGTGAGTTGTGTTGCGCACTAAAGAAAGAAGGGTTCAAACTAGCCGTGTTAAGTGGCGGCTTTATCCCGCTCGCCAGCTGGCTTAAAGATCAGCTTGGACTGGACTACGCGTTTGCTAATACGTTGGAAGTATCAGAAGATGGTCTCACGCTTACTGGAAATATTGTTGGCGATATTGTCAACGCCGAGCGAAAGGCACACCTACTCAGACATATCGCTGAAACGGAGGATATCGAGCTTGCACAGGTATGTATGCTGGAAATTAACTCGCCTGACTGGTATATTGATGCTAACTAATCAAGACCGTGGCCATCGGAGATGGTGCTAACGATTTAATAATGATGCATACAGCAGGATTCGGTATTGCTTTCAATGCGAAGCCAATCGTGCAAGAAAGGGCACCAGGGCGACTTAATTCGACGACGCTGCAGGATGTGTTGTATATCCTCGGATACACTTGGAAAGAGCAGAAGGAGCTTACAAAAGCAAAGTAAGCTTACAAGAGCCGATAGCTAATGTCTTTTGATATATTAAATTAATGAATAATTCCAAATTAAAGATAGCGTATGATCATATCGTCAAAGAAGCGGTACGGCTTCAACATCAAGTACCCAGATAAATTATCAATCCAAGGTGGTAAAAACAAAAAAAAAGTATAAAAAAAAACCTCTAGCACAAAAACTCCAATTAGTAGAACCAATGATCGATTATTCAGACTCATATCCGTAAGTCTGCTTCACGGCGGCTATCCTATGCCGCTCAAACTCGGGAAACACTTCCGGTCCCAGAGCATTGATTAGTTCGGTGACTTCGATGGACAGCTCTTCACGAGTGCGTTTGAGCTTGGCAACTGCATTACTAGTTGTCGGATTCAAGCACGTCATCAACGGTTTGAGCGACTTGAATATATCCATTCCGATTTCTCCAATCCTCAGGGCGGCAAACGATAGCATTGGTAGCACAGTCATCGACACCAATGTAATAAGCCAGACGGGCCGAATCGAAGGGAAAAGGTCATAGCGAGACGTGATCCACGTAGCGAGAAGTGCATAGATCCAGTACAATGCGGGTGCAAAACCCATCCCAACTAGAATTTTCCACGTGGCGACGACATCTCGCGCCTTTATCTTAACCGTCGATGCCGCCAAGGCCTCTCTGGCCTTCTTCTGAGATATTTTCTTGGTGGTATAAAATACCGGAGCAAATAGAATCGTACCGGGCAATGCCCCGAGGGCCAATACCACAAGTTTGGCAGACCGCAAAAGTAGTTTACCAATGATAACCGGAGCCGACAACTTGGCGTATTCCACTTGGTGATCGGTGATGCCTAAATTCCGTAGCTGCTTGTTGTATGCTGCGACCGCATCCCGTAGATGGATGATTCTCGGATCATCTTTGTAGTGCGTATAACCAATCACCAGTCTGCGATTCATTTCGATAACCAGCGACAACGGGATTTTCTTGTGGCCCGGATTGTAGAGTCTGCGCGCCGCCTGGATGACCATGAGCGTATCGTAGTCTGGGGAGGTTACCGTGACGGTCAGAAGAGCATTAGTTACCAACTCGAGCAGCTGCTGAATGGCCTCACGTTTTTGTCCCGTCGAGTACATTTCGACCAACTCAGCCGGTACACTCAACGGTGGGCCAAACTCAATTACTGCTCTTGACCGGAATTTGTGAGGATGGAAGTAGTTCATGCCGCAAGGGACTATCTTCACGTCACAGTCGGGATTAAGGTCAAGTGCGCCAAGGGCCATGATGGCTACACCGGCCTTGAGCGGCAGAAGATCTGATCGGTCATGGGAGCCGCCTTCGGGGAAGATTCCAATGCAGCCACCGTCGTTGATTCTCTGGAATACTGACTTATATACTTGGGACTGGTCAACTTTGGGTGCGAGCTTGTAGTTGAGTGGGTCTGAAAGCAACGTCTGAGTAGTTTCAGGGTTTTTGAACGGTTTTTTAAGGATAAGCTCAGTGTCAGACTTTATCGATTCAATCTCGCATGAACCAAGTTTGGACGAGATGACAATCATTCCACCCGCGGTACCTTCTTGCGTAAACTTGGTGTCTACACCTTTGAGTAGCAACGAGTTATCTTTATCATCCATATAGATCTTGCCAGAGCCAGGCTTGGTCATGTCCTGTGCTCTAGCTACGGGAATACTTGACACGGAGCGGGCAATAAACCCGATAAACCTCCGGCTCATGGACTTCTCTGCAATCAAAAAAGATATTCGGCGACCGGATTCGTTATGGACCTGACGCATGAGCATAATAGGGTCCACAAACTGATTTGCATGAGGAGCTGCCACGAAAATTACTGGCCCACGTCGAGGGATTCTGTAAGCGCCTCGGGGTCGAATTTCTCTGAAAAACAGGTCGAATACGACTGGCATGTCAGCAGCATATACCAAACAGCAGCTGTAGCCATATCCAACATACCAGATAGCATCCAAATAATAGTATCGTAGACCCATGATTGCAACGTCTGCTCGGTATCAATCGACCGAACTGTTCCTCGGTACGGTGCGGATTTGCCGTCGTCACTGAACGAGTTGCTCGAGACTTTCGACGAGCCTGCGTCGTCCGAAGCCTTATTTTCATGCCGAGTTACAAGTGAAAGCACGGACGATGCCGGTGAAGTACCTGCCATCTTACTGACTATCCGGTTGCGCTTTCTGACAGAGCAGGAATTGGCTCGACCGCTGAAGCTGCAGTGCTGGTTTATTGTGGATCGTTTCCAACGAGTTAAATATTTAAGTCGCGGGTCCCCGCGGCTCACCACGCTACGATAGCGCATATTCCCGCGAATGACGGGTTCGTGAGGTTCTGCATACTGCATCAGACTACCCTAGATATGAGTTTTAGGTGAAAATAGGTAGGCTGTAAATCTATAGCGTATGGACAAAAATTTACTTTATTTCTGATCTCAATAACACGATGTACCAGACAAGAGGCGCCGCTTAAGTTGTGGGTCTCTAAGTGGAGAGAACACGGCGGGCGGCAAGGTTGACCTATGAGCTCTTTCCAAGTACACTCTTCACATCCTTCTCAACCTTCTTGAAAGCGTCAGTGGCTTTGTCTTCAAGATTGGATAGCGTACTAGAAGCCTTGGCCTCTGCCTTGTTGAGCGTGGAAGAAGCGTCTTCGTTTATCTTTGCATATGCGCTTATGCCCGCTCTCTTTAGTTCTTGTTCCTTAGCTAAGATGTCTGCAAACATGGTTAGCATGTCAAGCCGAAACAGCAGAGCAACCTGCTCTAAACTTACTGTCAGGATGTTCATCGTGCCAAACCTTTGGTCCGTCATTTGCTGAAGCAGCAGCAGTGTTGAATGTCTCTGCGCTACCGCCGCTTCGACCCACCCAGTAGCCCATGGTGATAACACCGACTGCCACCGCTACTCCTAGCAAGTAGATTTCTGGGTCGCGGCGGGCCAATCGATTAAGATGCTTAACGTTTTGCTTGACTGTAGTAGGCATTTTGGATGTGTTGGTAGAATATGTGGTCACTACAACCGCACTATCTAAACGTGACCGAGAGCGGCCAGCATTGGTTTTATAGACTTGTTTGTTTCTCTTGATGTCGGCAAGGAATGACGTCGATCAAGCATGTTTACCATTAGCAAACTCATTCAGCTAGCTTACGATCGCAGCTGATTTCCGCTAATGCTGAGTCGGCGGACGGCGGCGGGGGGGATCTACAGTACCTGCTGACGGCGGGGGCATCACCGTCACCACCGTTGGCCCGTCGATTACTAAACGGTCCAAAATACCCCACTAAAGCGGTAAAGAGCGACTGACGTAAAAGTTATTTCGGCCGGACGTAGATTAAACGAAATCGGCGTAGAAAAAAGCGAGGATCACTGACGTTTCGAGTGGCTAAGACATATTGGCCACGTATCTGCAGGCAGTTCAAACGCTTGGCGCGCATCGATAACTGGTTGGCCCTTGATAAGACGGAAAACATTGGACAAATGCAAAATTGAATGCTATATAGACTGAGCTAGGTATCCTGCCGTCGTCGTCTTGGGCTCGCTTGCATGCCCTTGATTAGGCATGCGCACGGTTTATGACGTAACGATACTTCGACACACCGTGATGAGCCGCATAGCATGCGGAGAGTGAGCTGGAAGCTCCCACCCGACTCTGCTCATGTACGTAGTGGCAGAAGAATAGATGGCGACTGGGCGTGGAGGAGACTGAATTTTTTTTTTATCTAAAGTAATTGTACAAAATCGAGTAGTAGCTAGTAATCGTGCTGCTTTTCGTCGGTGTCGGCTGCGGCAGGAATACCGACGGCAGCAATTATGTTTCGAGGTCCAACACTCTTTATCTGCTCCAACTGGTCGTTGTTCTTGGCCATCAGAAGACCAACCATTCCCGTAGCATTCACACTGATACCGTCGTACTCTTCGTTCGCTCGAGGTGCGATGAACATCCACTTGGTAGTCATTGCGAAGTTAAACGCCGTATCTTTAACACCGTGATCGCGAAGCGCCGTCAATGTTCGAGCCAGCAACGCCGAAAACCGCAAAACAAGGTCCTCGTCCGTCGGCTTCTTTGGAATCGGCAGAATAAAATGGGCAAACCCGAGACGAGGGTGGCTGATAGGCTTGACTCCAAGCGCATCGCGCACGGAGGCCGGTTCAGGTATGTCTTCAAGCACAAAGTCTGGGATCAGCTCGATGTCGTACTCAACCGGAATGAACTGAATATGCTTATGAGCCTGGGATGCTCCGGCAACTTGACCACAATTGAAGAATGCCAGAATGCGCGACCCGCGCAGTTTGGCCTGTAAGCACGCCCATGTGGCAGCCAAGTCGTCTTCTGATAATGGGCTAGTCTGAGGTTCAAACTCGGTAGTCACGGCCAGAAAATGATACGGCACCACCGCGAACTTGTTCAAAACCAGTCTATATTTGGAGCCCAGATCACACAGTCTGAGAGCCTTCTCAGGATCAGCAAATGGGTCGAATTTTTCCTTCTTGATTGTCGCTTCGACGTCTGGTTTCGGATCCGGAACTGGTTTCTTACTCAATGCCGGCACTGTCCGAATTTGGAACTAAATAGGATGACCATTAGACTATCTGCATAAGGAGCGAGCCCGCAAGTATTCTGGACTCACCGTGACTGGATCGTCAGTGACTTCGTCAACAGTTGACTCGGAAAAAATTAGATCGTTCGACTCGACTGCCGAGCTATACGTCGATTGTAACAGCTGTGTAAAGCCATCGGGAAGCGCCAACGTCATCTTTCGGTTATCAAGCGGGTGTATTCCTGCCAAAAAGGTATGCTTTTACAGACGATTGCCACAATGAGAATTATTCGACGTTACGAACAGCAAGTCTCTCTGTGTTTGCAAAATTCAAGCTCGAGTCGCGCGGCGCAGATTCAAGGGGTCAAGCCAAAACCATGCAGGAAGACCCAAGCCATAATAAGCCATTCTCTTTTACAGTTTAATAGTTTACTTCTTTGCTTCATAGAATCTATTCATGTACAGAATTTCCACCATTATTTTGGTTTAGGTCCACTTCCTTTTGACTGTCCCGCCACATGCCACCACCGAGGCAGGCAACTGTAGCCATCGTCGTCGAAATGGTCTTGTTTGTTACAATAGCATCGCCCCGACGAATGGGATTCTTCGTCTTGCGGACAGCGCGAGTACGGAGGATGTTTGTATCCGATATCTCCAAAGTGATGGATCTTGTCTTTGGGCAGGAAGAGGCCTGCCGCAAGCGAATGAACCGGCGCGTCGCCCCATCGCTCGTAGAAGAATCCGCCAAGCTTGTCGAGATGAGTGAAATAGTCTAGATATGCAGGAGACCGCCAAAAATTCAGACTGGCGATTTCAAAGTTAGACCAGAAATGACACAGATTGTACTCTCCGTCGATTTCGGTATCGCCTGGCATGGTCGGTGGCCGGTCGTCGACGAAAAAATCAAGCGAGTTGTTTACCGCAAGATACTGGGGATTTTCTTTGATGAACTGCTTGGTCGAATCCCATAGCGTTTCGATTGTGACAATGTACTCGTACATAGACATGACGAACCCGTACACCTTGTCGTGTGTGCGCATGTATTCAAATGGATCGTAGTCGATATCGCAGTGGTACTCGACACTAGGCTCTACCCGCCAGTACCAATCATAATCTTTGAGCAACTCGTGGCGAAAAAAGAAGCCAGAGTTATATCGACACATGTGTCGGTACGACATACTGCCAGCATAGATCACGTTTTTGTCAACCATCTTCGCCATGTTTTTCTTAACCTTGGCCTGGTCAATGTGGTGGGGAATGCTCCACTCAGCAGTTCCGATCTGTCCATATTGGGCAATACCCGATACCATTCCGGTAGTGTATCGCTTAAACTCGTCAGTAAACGGTTCGTCGTTGAGAAATGTCCACGGATAACGGAATTTGCGGTTGAACCGGTCTTCAACCGCTCGGATGGATTTCAGAGCATCGGCAAGCTCATTGTTGCGCACAAGCATCACAAGACTAGCCTTTTCTTTGCCAATTTGTTTGGGCTCAGGAATGAACTGTGCTAATTGATTCCGTGTTAGCCCATACTTGGAGAAAAAGTCCTCTTCTGTATATGGCACATCAGCAGCGGCGCCTCCGTGCAGCTGACTGCTGACTACTACTTTTTCAGACTCCGGCTTATAGCTGGGCCCGGCAGAGAAGGCAAATCTGAATACAGAATATACCGTGAACAGTATACAGATGGCTACCGAGCCGATCAACATTGGCTTCAGAAGCCGTAAAGTCCTTTTCTGTTTAAAAAATTGCGATGGCGCATTTCCTAGCCCAGATGATATGGGATTCATTCGCGGGCCGCTGCCGCCGCCGCCGCCGCCCGTGCCTAATTCCTTTTCCCTGTAACTGGCTGACACCATGTTTACTGAACCAAAGTAAGACGAGTGTTGGCTCGATAGAGACGGTCGAGACGGGGGAGAAGAGTCCGCCGATGGGGAGAATGGGTGTTGGAATTGGGTAGGAGTGGTCGGCGACGAGTATCCGGTTCCGAGCTCAGGGAATGATGCGGTGTGCAAGGGTTGCTGCTGGCTGTAGAATGCGCTTGGACCGGGGTGGTTCGACGTTTTTCGGCGTGACATTCAAAGTCTTGTGACACGAGCACAAGAGCGAACCGCTTGTTCGAGTCCGATCCACGACCACGATCAGGTTTGAGAATAGCGGTGGCAGTGTGAAGATCCTTCGAGTTCGGGATTCGCGCGATCAGCTGTCCCGGATCGTTCCAGATATGGTGTTGCAGATCAAGCAAGACAGGGCCTGATTGTTAGCTGACAAAATTTTTATACAAAAAAACAGAATAGCCGATCAGGTGGTATTGATCAGGCGTTGTCGAGTGCAACTAATCAGTTTGTCTAGAGAGAGAGAGAGAGAAAGCGCAAACCGAGCATCAGTTGAAGCAGACCTGGTCAACCGTTGCGATAGCCGCGCGGCCTAGCCCGTTCGATCGACCCAGCCAGGTACGCAACCCAGATCAAGCCCTGATTCGAATTGTCTGATCACCAGATCTACCTGAGTAGTAAAGAAATATCAAACCTACCTTTGAGGATGATGTGCCAGCTGCAAACGGTTGGTCGGTTCGCATTCCACGCGTCGGCTCTGCTGGCCTCTTCCCGAGCCTGCTTCGTAGCTACAGGCCCCTCGGTCCCAAGCAGAAACCAAGTTTGCCGGTACTATTATTATTACACGTGACTAGGGGGGGGGGTTGGTTGGTACGGGATCACATGACCGGCCTTACACAGAGACCAAACCGGGTTTCCGGTTTTCCGGTTTTTTTTTTGGTCTTTTTTTTTTTTTTTTTTTTTTAGCAAACCGCACTTCTCGTCCAGCGAGAACGACCACAGAAAAGAAAAAAAAAAAAAAAACCATTATGGTTGTGAATAGATCGTTTTTTTGTAACCGAATGTTCCGCAAAGATGGTACCCTAACCCCGGGGCATTAAACCCCGACGCCGCAAAACGCCCTTAAGCCCTCACCCTCAACACTTTGGTTGGGAGTTTTTTTCTTTTTTTTTTTTTTTTTTTTTTTAATTTTTTTTAATTTTTTTTAATTTTTTTCCGGGGGGGCGACAGACATAGTTACTAACTAAGCGACGACGACTAGACCCCGAGAACGCATGTGGTGTATATAATTGGGATTTTGCAAGATCAAGTCGCCATTGCGTGTTTTTTGATCTGCTTTTCCAGACCACTCCAACATCAGACTGGTTTTTCTCTATTCGCACGTTGTCAGCGGTTTTTTTTGTTTTCCTGCAAAACACAACTAATCTACTTGCTTTCTCCTGGTTTTTTTTGTTTTTTTTTTTTTTTTTTTTTTTGGTTGGTTGTTTGTCTGTTTGTTTGCAAGCTACTTTGGAACAGTTCCTGTCAAAGGAATGAAGCGTTCTCAGTTTTTCACCACGCTTTTGCCGGCGCTGCTGGTTCTGCATCTGATAGTGTTGCTTCCAGTGTGCTTGCCGCATGTGGGACCACAAGTAAGCATTCCCAGCGGATTCAGAGCGGTGCTGATCGGACTGGTGGGATTCGGTGTGTTGCTGGCGCTCCGGCTGTTCTTGTCGTTGTTCCCGTCGTCGAGTCTGACCACCACCTCGCTTGCTTTGTTCGTGGTCGGCGTCGTCGAGGAGATCATCCACTACGGCTTGCTGGCTTTGGTTCCCACAGAAACCTGGCATCTGCCATACGCTCTCGGATTTGCCTGGTCAATTGCCGAATGCGTCGTGTCGTTATATCAGCTCGTGCCGCCGAAGGCCTACAGATATGTTGAAGTTCCTACCGGCAACCCGCTGGATCAGCAAGAAGCGGAGTTTCACGAACCCGAGTACCGCAACTCCGCGCGTCCGTCGTCGGAGTCAGAGTTCGATCTGACAATAGATGCAGAGGCTCAGACCATGTTCAGTGACGGTCCAGCAGATCAACCGTTCCAACAAGATCCCACCCATCCTCACCCGGCAGCGACGTTCTCTGCTGCCGCTCAGATCCATCAGCGGCAGCGTGAAGATCCGATCGCGCCCCTCATCGGCACGTCCCTGCTCGATCTGCCGACATATTTCCCATTCCTGTGGCGAGCGGCTGCACTGTTCCACCATCTTGGTTTCTCGCTGCTGCTTTCGCTCAGAGGCGCCGGTTTCAACGCCGGCCAAGTTGCCGCAGCAGTCGTGGTCGTGTCGATCTACCGCGGCATTTTGCGCTCAGTTTGGGGTATCGGCATCATGAGATTCGGCGTTGTTACTGTCACCTTCCTAACTTTGCTCGGAGGTTTGCTCAGTCTCAACCTTGGGTTCGCCCTGTGGGGTGCTATATGAAAACATTTACTGTTACGTTGTTAATAGTTCACAAAAAGATTTTAAAACCACTGATGGCTGGGATACTGGGATATTTGAAATTTATTATGGCTTTGGAAAATTAAAAGTTTCTTTTTTCTTTTTTTTTTTTGGTTATCTGTTTTCGTTTTAATTAGTTGTCTTTCTGGCTGGTATGTTCGTGTTTGGTTGATATTGAAAGTTCTACACATCAGCGTCTTCGTGAGATATATGGTTATAAAAGGCTGACGAAGGTACAAATAGATCGGCCATGTTCTGGCCGTTCTTTGTTCATTCGTACTATTACTGCATGTTTTATTTACAAGTTATTTGATTTCTGTGAATACACTTGATTCAAATCTTTCATATCCCCCAATTCGACGATTTGCGTCGTCGTCGTCGTCGTCGTCGTCGTCGTCCTCCCCTCCCACAACTGTAGTACCGTGGGTTGGCGATCGCAAATCGGTGTTGTATGATGCCCATCGACACTACAAATAAGGCACACCCGGATACCAACCATGACGAGCCACTCTATACCCGAAACCGATTTAGATCGGCAGACACTGATATCTACTTCTGTGCTACCTGATCAACTTCGGTCAGTGTTCAATGAGTTCCAGACGTTCAATCAGATGCAAACGCGGTGTTTCCCGATGCTGTATCATTTGTCAGACAACATGGTGATCTCGGCACCAACAGGGTCGGGAAAAACAGTCTTGTTTGAGCTAGCGATTATTTCGAATCTGAATCGTCGCCAACCGTCTGCAAAACGAGGCAGGACGATTTACATCGCGCCTACTAAAGTGCTCTGCCACGAGCGACTTCGCGACTGGTCGGCAAAATTCTCGACAATCGGAATTCGCTGCGGTTCCCTGACTGGCGACACCACCTTCATCGAAAGTGATAGTGTGAAACAGCTCGATCTGATTATTACCACTCCAGAGAAATGGGACTCAACCACCAGGCGATGGAACGACTCCGATCAGCTCATGAGCTCGATTGACCTTGTATTGGTAAGCGCGTTTTTGATGCTTAGGAAACAGCTACTGATTATTTGATTTAGATTGATGAAGTGCATATGCTACGAGAAACTAGAGGCGCGACACTGGAAGTGGTAGTCTCAAGAATGAAGTATCTTTCTCGACATGCCCGTTTCATTGCCCTATCGGCATCGATACCAAATGCAGCTGACATCGCACAATGGCTGCGTGCTAACTCTAAGTCTAGCGGTACGTGTGAGTCATGTTTATATGCTGATGCTGGCACTGACGAAAGGCGCCGCAGTTCTGGAGTGTTTTGGCGATAGCTATCGTCCTGTCAAGCTAGATTTCCACGTTTATGGCTATCCTTCCAGATCGCAGTCGGTATTTCAGATGGATTCAGTTTATAACTCAAAGTAAGGCCTACTAGGTATAACTAACAACCAAAATATAGCTGACTTTTTTTTAGGCTATTCGATGTGTTGAACCATCATTTCCAAGGCAACCCGTTTGTGGTTTTCTGTCCTACACGCAAAATTACCGAAAGTACTGCTAAACTGATCAGCACCGGATGGACATCTGGCCATCGAACACGGCTTCCTCCGTTGAATATGCAGAATGTGTCTATTACGAGTAAAGAGCTGCTCGGGGTTGTGCGCAACGGTGTTGGATTCCATCACGCAGGGCTGTCGCTTAACGACAGATCGATTGTTGAACGGCTATTTTTTAATCGTCAGGTCTTGGGGATTTGCTGCACGTCGACTTTATCAGTTGGGGTGAACTTACCCGTGCATTTGGTCATAATCAAGGGTACGTCTTGCTGGCAGGACCGAAAATTTGTGGACTTGTCTGAGTTTGAAATCCAGCAGATGATCGGTCGCGCTGGTCGTCCTCAGGTTGATACCACCGGCTGCGCGGTGGTCATGACTACTAAGGACAGCCAGTTGAAGTACGGGCAAATCCTTGGTAGCGGACAGCCTGTGGAGAGTTGCTTGCACTTGAATTTAATTGAGCACTTGAATGCCGAAATGTGCATGGGTACGATCAAGACCCGGGGCGATGCCTTGCGCTGGATCAGACTGACATATCTTTACGTTCGCATTCAAAAACACCCAGGTCATTATAAGGCTATCGAGGGCGATATCGGAGGATATCTGTCCCGGCTTTGCCAGGACGAAATCGATAAGCTTCTGGAACTCGATCTGATCGAAATGACTCAAACGGGCGGCATGCAAGCCACAGAGTACGGAAAGCTCATGGCTACTTTCTACGTTGGGATCAAGTCTATGAGCCAGTTGATGCAACTGTCGACTGGACTTTCGATGGGCGATATGGTCAGCAGTTATCAAAGCGTAATTAAAACAGTGCTAACAAAAGTAGCTATCGGTTATTGGAAACTCGGAAGAATTCAACCAGGTCAGATTTAAGCCGGGAGAGAAGAAACTGTTCAAAGATATCAATTTAAACTCCGGTGTACGGTTCCCGCTAGCTCGGGAGCTTAACTCATGTGGTGACAAGGTCAACCTGTCGGTCCAGTTTGTGTTGGGCCGTTTAGAGAATCCTATGCCGGCAGGAACTAACAAACATATGCTGCAAATGCACTCGGATAAAGCGTTTATTTGGCAGCACATGGCCCGACTTCTGAGATGCTTGATTCAAATCAAAGTATTAAAGCAAGACGTTGTATCGGTCAGAAACGGGTTGGAGCTGGCTCGATCTATTGAGGCAGAAGTGTGGGAGGGGCAGGCAGAGGTGTTGCAGATTGAAGGGCTTGGCGATGTGACGTGGCGAAAGCTTGCGTCTTCGGCCAATGTGCTCACGATCGAGGATTTTAGGTCTGCAGACGTGATAAGCCTGGAGGCGACTACGAAACTTCATCGTAACAAGCTGATAAAGTACATTCACACGGCTAACAAGTTTCCGCAGTTTAGTGTTTCGCTTAAGAATATTGGTCAAGTAAACATGCCTGATTGTGTCAAGGTTCGGGTGTCGGTACAAGTGCAACTCAATGGCAGCTGTATGACCATTTACAAGAGGCGGCAGTTGCAGGCAAGCGTACTGACGACAGTCCCGGATACGATATTGATAGACTACAGAACTATCCCGTGAGTGAGTCTGAACGGCCTGAATATTCCGACGCTAATGCTGCAGACTGTCTCAAATGAAAACCACACAGATATTCCAGGTGACGGTCATGCTCAAGCACGTGCCTGACGTGCCAGTAGTTCGATGTCTTGTTGCGTGTGAAGGGCTGGTTGGTACACAGCGCACGGCAGAGATCAGCCTTTGTCTATCGCCAGAGTCAATGCGATGCTTAGGCAGTTTAGTGGCGCCCGTCAGCAAGCGACATTCTTTAGGGACATTTGATCTCTTGAGCGACGACGATTTTGAACTTGACGATGAAAGTGAGCACAGACCTGACCGTGGTACTGGGTTAATGCTGACCAGTAGTTTTCAATCGAGAAACGGAGACTGCTCCGAAGACAGCGAAGACGAGTGTGATTGCACCGTCCGATGCGCGCGCATCAAACAAGCGGCCACCGTCGTTTGCAGAGCCGGTTCTTCACAAGCATATGAAGGGCGATGATGAAATTAGTATCATTGACCTGTTGTCTTCATCGTCGATATCGTCATCGCCGATTGGCCCGGAAAAATCCAACGCGAGTATGACTTTGCTAAATGAGCCTGAAAATATCAAACAGTTTATGGCCAAGTATGCGGTTTTTTTGTATACGTCTGACGACGGGGAGGTGCTGACGGGGTACAGGATTTTTCGTGCAACTCGAGGATCACAAGCCAACGAGCAAGAGCGGGAGACTGCACCGACGACGGCATGTTTCAATCATACCAGTATTTCAATTGATGAAAATGATACCATGAACGATGACCAGAGTGACCCGGAGGACCAGGAGGACGAGAATGACTTTGCAGTGGAGCCCCGTGAGGTGTTGACGGATACTGAAGAGGAAGCTTATACGCAGTTATTAGCAGAATTATCGCCATTTATCAATATTTGCTAAGCCGCCAACTAACTAACATAAATTACTTAATGAAAACATTTGCTGTGATATATTTGTTTACCATTGACGCGTCCGACGCGGCAAACGCGTTCGCCCGACAAAGTAACTCTTCTCCCCTTTCGTCGGCGAACGCGCTGCTGCGTAGGCTTAAATTGAGCGGCAGCAAAGAAAGCCAGCAGCCGAATTGTTTTTCGTGGTTTTACGGTTTATCTAGCAGATTGAGTTGTATGATCCGCAATTGTGCCAGACACAGCATTTTCCGAACTCGTTGTAAAGCAGTCTGCTTTCCCCTCCATCGTCGCCCGTTGTGTTCTACCATGACTGAACAAGAAGTGATGCCAATCGCCGTTAAGAAGGCCAAGATCGAGTCCGCCGCCGAGCGGCCTGTGGTTAACGCAGCGTTCGCTGACGCTCAACTGCACGTCAAGTTCCTTTCCGACCGAGCGAAGCTGCCGAGTCGTGGATCGGAACATGCTGCTGGCTACGACTTGTACGGATGCGAAGAGATGGTGATTCCCAACCACGGCCGGGCCATGGTCGCGACTGATATCGCCATCGCGGTGCCGGTTGGAACGTATGCTCGCATTGCGCCTCGGTCGGGTTTAGGTAGGCTAATTGGTCGGCTTGTTTTTTGTCGTCTATGGCCGCTAATTTGTAGCTGTTAAACACGGTATTCAGACTGGCGCTGGTGTGGTCGATGCCGACTACCGCGGTCCAGTCAAGATTCTTCTGTTTAATCACTCTGATGAGGATTTCACCGGTAAGTAACTCGCTTCCCTCCTTAGGTCTGTTTGTACTCATGGTTAGTTCATCCTGGCGACAGAATTGCCCAGATGGTGGTGGAGAGAATTATTACTCCTCCAGTAGTCCAGGTTGAAGAACTGTCCGACACGGTTCGCGGTGAGAATGGGTTCGGATCTACTGGTGGATTCAACGGCATCCCCCACGCCTCCGGGTAGGTCTTTCGTTGTCTTTCAATCAATGCTATAACTATACAAATTACATACACTTCTAGCCCGTAGTAGGTCACTTTTTGATCTCGGCTTCCAATTCGGCCGTAACCTCCGCCCGAGTCTTTTCCCATCTCGCCCGTTCCAGTTTCTGCAGCTCAGGCACTTTGGCGAGACGCGCTCGTAGATTCTCGTTGTGCACGATCTCGGCCGCGGACTGGAACAGGATCTGAGCCCAGCCAGGCTTGATCGCATTTGCTTCACCGGCGCATTCCATGATCTCGGCATCCATCAATTTTTCCGCGGCCAGGAACCGGGTCCACAGCTCGTCGCCGACCGAGCCTCGCTGGTGCAGATCAGCCAGCGCCGGTTTCGACTCTTGCAACACCATTATCCTCCGCACGTTCTCGCTGGCACGGCGCAGCAGTGCCGCTTTCAGCATCTTCTCGTGCACAGGCGCAGACGACGACTTGAGCGAGAGGTAGAGCGCTCGCTGGTCGTGGTGCGGGAACCATGGCTTCAGCCCGACCAGGCGCTGGATCTTGCGCCGCCGGTACACGGAGGAGAAAACAGCCAGGGACGACACCAGCAGAATCAGATATGCAAACGGAGTAATCACTGATACTGCCATCGCTGCTCCCCCCGGGTACTTCTCTCTTCTGTTTCCGTGCTTGATCGTGTCGCAACAGGGGGGATGGACGTTTTCTGGTTTATTTCGTGAAGTGTGTGTGTGTGTCCTTTCCGTCCCCCGGGACCGGCAGGGTAACCGTCTGCTTGGGAAGTTCCACGATACACTTAGCGACGTCTCGATCTCAGTGCAAGCGGATGCAAATCGTTTTCTGCGATCATTACATACCCAGCCAGCATAATGGTGAGTTTGAAACCATAGAATTAGACGCACGCTTACGAGGCTAATGAGACAGATCATCCGACTGCGAACCAAAGATGGCCAGTTCCGTGCCACGGCTGAGCCGACCGACGATTTCGCTGCCGTCGTCGGCTCCCAGCTGCTGTCACACTTACCGCCAGGCATAGAGCGATCTGGAGTCAAGATCGCGAACCAGCCGGGTGCGTCTGCACCTGGAAAGCTGCTGAGTGAATGTGAAGGGTTGACGTGCGCCGACCTTAGTGTGAAGTAAGGAAACTCCATGTCTGGCGTCGGGGGGGAACGGTTTTTACTGATGACAATAGGCACGGCGACATGTTGTTCGTGTCATACGAAGAGCCAGATTTACTAATAGTTGATCCTCCTTCATCAGCAACCAAAGGTCCAGTAGCGGTTCGACTGAACGGGAAAGCGATCTCGGAAGCCGAGCTTCGACGAGCCGCCAGCGCCTTGGCGGCATCAGCATCCGATGACAAATCAGGCGTGATCCAGGACCCGGTCGACGATATTTTGGATCAACAAGAGGGCAAGATTGCGCGATCGCGGGATCCCAAAATGTGCAAACACACCGAGAAGGGCATGTGCGATTACTGTATCCCGCTCGAGCCGTGGGATGCGGACTACCTCAAGTCAAAAGGAATCAAGCATACATCGTTTCACGCGTACGTGCGCAAGCTGAACGCGTCCAGCTCAGCATCAGCGGGAAGTTCGTTTGTACCCCCGTTGACAAAAGCCGATTACACGGTAAACCAGCACTGCCCGTCTGGCCACGCGCCGTGGCCAGGTGGGATCTGTTCCAAATGCCAGCCGTCGGCAATCACGCTGCAGCAACAGCCGTTCCGGATGGTAGACCATGTCGAGTTCGTGGACAGCAACGTGGTCAACACGTTTATCAACAACTGGAGACGGACCGGCAACCAGGCAATCGGATACCTGTACGGTCGATACGAGCCGTACGATCAGGTGCCGCTTGGCATCAAAGCGGTAGTGGAAGCGATTGTCGAGCCGCCCCAGGTGGCCTACGTCGACGGTGTGGCGCTGATGCTGCCGTGGGACCAGGAAGCAGCAGTAGACGCCGAAGCGCTGGTGTCGCCGCAGGGCCCGTTGGTCAAGGTCGGAGTGATTTTCACTGACCTGCTGGACGCCGGCAAAGGCGATGGCTCGGTGGTGTGCAAGCGGCATGCGGACTCGTATTTCCTGTCGTCGCTTGAGATCGTATTTGCGGCAATGCTGCAACGGAAGTATCCGTCGCCGACCCGCTGGGCCGCGTCCGGCACGTTCTCGTCCAAGTTCGTGTCGTGCGTGGTGTCCGGCAACTCCGACAACCAGATCGAGGTCTCCGCGTACCAGGTGTCGGACTCGGCGGAGGCAATGGTGGCAGCCGACATCATCGCGCCGTGCGTCTCGCCTGAACTGATGCTAGTCAAGCAGGCCACTGACAAGCGATACGTGCCCGACGTGTTTTTCCGACGCGTGAACGAGTACGGAGTCGCGGTGCAGGAAAATGCCAGGCCGGCATTCCCGGTCGAGTATCTCTTGGTCACACTCTCTCACGGCTTCCGAGCGTAAATAGTTCTCGTGCTATACTCGTTTCTATTCTGCTCTGTAACATTTTGATTTTTATTTATTTCAAATGCGATACGGAAAGTGAAAAATAAAAAATAAAAAAACAAGAAACATAAAAACATACACAGATACATTGACCCATACAGCAGTAACAAGTAAATTACGAAAAATAATCGTAAAACAGCAACTTAGCAACAAAAAAAAAAAAAAAAAAAAAACTTCCCTAAAACTTTGAACACAGTCCCAATTTTGTATCTTTATGGTCGAGCAAGAAATCCCAATATCATATCAACAAAACAAATGAGAGCACATCAAACGCCAAAATAAAATAGTAAAACAAAAAAAGTAAGCAAATTAATAGCAAGTGATATAGACACCCTATCGACTAGAAAATCTATTTCCGAATTGAGCCACAGGATTGGCCAACGCCTTGCGACTGGCTCGTTTCTTTGGACGAATAGCATCGTCACCATGGGGCTCAAACACTTCAGGGCGATCGTTAAACTGGATCTGCTGTCTGTGAATTGGCGGCGCCGGCGCATCATCTCGGTAGCCTTGTTGGGCATGGGACGATAGTTGCTGTACCTGTGGAGAGCGCGGAAGCGTGGACGTCGGCTGATCGAAACGGTCGCTGGGGTAGGGCGTAGTAGTGGTCTCTGCTGGTGCTGCTAATGACTTGTAGGTACCCCTTTCTGGATCGTAGTCGTCATCAGTGTAAGCATAGGCATCGATGATGTCGTTTTCTCGAATATCATCTCTGCTGGTAGCTTCGCCGGTCATGACGTAATCCATGTTCGACGGTATCGGAGGAGCAGGCTCGACTGATTCAGCGGCTTGCCGCAGAGGTCGATAGATTGATAAGTGAAGTCTATGCATCTCAGACGACAGATCTTGACCATCGTAACCATTCCCAGCGGCGGCGGCGGCGACTTCGTCGGCCTCGCCCTGAGGGATCACCGGTGACCACTCCGGCTCAGACGCCAGAGCGCGGTGGACATTGCGGGTGCCGGAAACAATCTTGTGCACAATAGATTGCTTGATAGCTGCCCGCCACATGCTATCGGTCCAGGAGTCTTCAAACGGATGCTCCATGGAGATGTCGTAAACATCGGCGAGATCGATATATCGAGTGGAAGGCGGATCCGGCAAGCCAAACATCAGCGAACGCATGTCTGATTTATCAGCATTGAACCGAGTAGGACGGCCGTAGAGGCCGAAGCAGTCCAGAGCCGGGATCAGGAACCGGATCAGGGTCTGGAACCCGAGCACGCCGGGATGCATCTCCGGCATGACAAAAATGAACCCGTTCCGAGACGGGCCGTCTTGCTTGTCATCGTGCACGGCAATGGTGCCTTCGATTTTCAACAACGTTGACTGGTCGATCAGCAGTGACGACTCAGGGTACACCGAGTAGACGGCGGTAGCGGCCGATATGGTTGCCAGCGGAGCCTTATCCTTTTGTTTTGCCTTTTGCGATTCGAAGAAATCGATCCTGCCGGTTTTGTTTTTCTTCTTCTTCTTGTATCCGGCGGGAGTGACCACTGCCCAGCATCTCGTCCACGGCATGCCAGCTCCGAACCGGACCACGACCCAGTCCTGGTGGCGAAACCGGGTTTCCTGCAGCAGGGTGCGGATGTCCGACAGCTTGGAGCCACGGGCCGCCAGCAGTGCACCGGTGTAGGCCTCTTGCAGCGAGACTGACTCGAACATGGACAACCGCAGCGCGGACGACCAGATTAGCATCGACGACTGCGACGGGAACTGCAGCAAAAACCGATTTTTGAACGTGGTCGACAGCGCGATGACGTTCGTGATCTGGGTGGCGCTTGATGCCGCCGGCAGCGTGTCGATCAGCTTGAACGAGGCATCGCCGATGTTGACGTACGTGGGCTTGACGGTGGTAGATGCACTTCCAGGCTGGACCGAGTCGAGGTCGCGGGAATCCCAAATCGACAGCACGTTGCCGACCAGCTGGGCATAAACCTCTCTCCACTGCCGGTTGGCGGGCGACTTGCCGTCGTTGTCGAGGTCACGCAGCAGCACAAATCTGCCTTCATAGTAACATCGTGACTGTTGTGAAGAAATCAGGGAGATGATCGACGCCAGCTCGGGGGGTATACGTTTTGGATCGTCGGTGTCGTCATGGCCTGCAGCCACCAGTTTCTTGCCCTGTCCGAGAGTAGATTTTTCACGTCTATGATCGTCGTCGTCGTCGTCAATAGCGACTGGTTCTAATTCTGTTAGCTATCGTAACTCAAGCCGGATTGTCAACGGGGGTTAATTTACCACTCCTGCTGCTGGTGGTGGTGGTGGTGTCGTCCCGGGCAGCCGCCATGTCCCGCTGCTGCTGCTGCTTCATGACATGGGATTGCAGCGACGCCGAGCGAGCTCTGGCGGCATGCAAAAAGTCACTGTCATGGGAAGAATCGAATCCCGCCACCGAAGACGGCGAGTCGTCTCCGGACGGGAACGACGGAGTGTCGTGGGCAGGCACCAACGGAGACGCCTGCGAGAACAGCGAACTCGATCTCGACGCATTGGACTTTGACCGGCTGCGGAGACCAAGCATGGCAAAAAAGTATCTACACGCTGTAGCGCGCTCACCAAGTCCCGTAGGGGGTGAAGATGCCGTCTGCTAGCAAATTGCTTCGAGTGCTTGCTGGTGTGGAAGGAGCAGCGGTGGTGGTGGTGGTGGTGGTGGTGGAGGAGGGTGCAGATGGCGGAAGTTGAATGTTGACGAATCCAGGCATGAAAACGGCCGGGCCCACCCACACACACACACACACACCAGTAGCGCAAATTAGGCATACGCACGCCTCCCCGGGAGAGAGAGAGAGATTTCCTTTTTTTGGCGGGCCGGCGCCAAATCTGACCAAAATTAGTCTAGGGTCGGGGTCAGGGGTTTTATGGTTGCTGTCAATTTAAATTTATTTATTTATTTTTTATTTTTTTTTTTTTTTTTTTTTTCACAGTGGCGAGCGTGCTTATTTTTGGGGGGAGGGGCAAGGGCCACAAAAAAAAAAAAAAAAAAAAAAAACGGCGCCAATTTCGTTGTTGCTAAATTTGGCACACATGGTTACCCGGATGGAATGGGGTTAGGGGAAGCAACGGGCGGGGGGCGGCAGGGGCGGGCACAACGTTCGCACAAAGTGAACACAACACAATGTCAACAAACGCTTACCGGAGTCGTGGGGGTTGGGGGCACTAATTATTAAGCGTGCACGAGTCGTGCCGCCGGGGGGAGGGGTTAGGGTAGGTAATGTACAAACGCGGGTTGGGGTAGTAATTACAAACATGGCGGGGGTTTGTACGTCATGCCAGAAGTAGCGGCGGGGTCGGTCGGGGGGGGGGGGTTGTTACGTTATTACAGAAGGGGGCCCGTCTCTGTTCCACTAATGCATTTATATGGCGCGCTCTATTCCCCAACTGGCAGGCTGGCTACGTACCTGTAATCGATCTCGTCCACAGCAGTCGCCGCCCGGGCCTGCACCAGCGCACATAGTCCCTTGACAAACTCCTCGTAGACCACCACGTTGGCCAGCAAGTGAGCAATGCTCACGTACTTGCTTTTGACATTGTTGCTGCTGCTGCTGCTGTTGGTGGTAGTCGTGCCAAGGACCTGCACGACGGCCGGCGTGTAGCCAGGCTCGGTCACGATGTCGTCCATCTCGATCCCCGACGGCAACTTCGGCGCCTCGGCCGGTCCTGAGCCGTCATCACCGCTGCTGCCGGCGTGCTGGGCAGCGACCGCTGCCGCCACGGTCCCGGCACTGCCTACCAATACCTCAATTGCCTGCTCGACTGCCGGCGCTGCCACAATCGACTGCCGCCGGTCTATATGTGCGTGTGCCTGCTGCTGCTGCTGCTGCTGCTGCTGCTGTTCGTCGCCGCTTAGGAACGGATCATCCGACATGCTCAATGAGGAAGCAAACTCACTCGGGCTGCTAGCCAGTGCATCCACTATACAATCCGGTCGGGTGGGACTGAATCTTGATCCGTGACCAAATAACATGCTCGTGGACGCAACCCCGTTGGCATAAATCGACGTCTCATCATCGGCCCCACCTATTCCGGCTGCTGCTGCTGCTGCCTTGCCGGCACCACCACCGTTCGTGACCGTCATCAGGGACGCAAACGCGTTGAGCGACTCACGTGAGCTCGACCGTCTAATGGTTGCTCCAGGCACGACCGAATTGGAAGTTCCCGGCCCGTTTTTAATCACCGCCGACGAATTAAATCCTGCCATGGTTGACTGCGCTCTTCGGTGACCCCGTGCTGACGACATCGGTTTGATACTGACATTCGCACCGCCAACAATTCCTTTGAAACTCACTCCAGCAATACTCTCGGCTCGCCGGTGAGGTCGTCGACTGACACTCGCCGACCCACTTCCGTGACCATTGTACAAGCTAGACCCACTGCCGTGGCCGTTATACATACTAGCAGCATAATCACCCATCGCAGCTGTCGTCGTCGGCGCCATACTCATGCTACGACCATGCGAGCCCAACGATGCCTGTGAAATCAAACCCGGCCGCCGCGAAGCAGACGTAGGAGTAGTTCGGCTCGGCGTCGACGGAGTAGGCGACGACATGAATATCTGCTCAGCTCGATGCTGCGTATCTCGTGGCGACAACGTAAACTTCTCCGACTCTGCCGGCGCCGGTGTACACAACAAGTCTGTCTGCCGAGCCGGTCCCATGGGACTAGAAAACGCAACATCGTTCAATCCAACAATGCCCTTGGCCGGCTTCGCATCCGCATCTTCATCACCATTGTCATCATCATCATCATCATCACCAACAACTACCCGCTTCTCGTTCAGTTTGTCATCAAACCCAGGAATCTTGCGTCGGTATTCATCAATCTTGCTAGACAACTCCTCCAGCAGTTTCAGCCCCGGCGCAAGTCGCCGCATCGTCACCGTCACATTGCGATCATCGGTCTTGGTTC
This sequence comes from Myxozyma nipponensis, assembly GCA_030580395.1. NCBI lineage: Eukaryota > Fungi > Ascomycota > Lipomycetes > Lipomycetales > Lipomycetaceae > Myxozyma > Myxozyma nipponensis. Next base: position 44,042 of record JAKTSU010000028.1, read on the forward strand.
CCCAGTACTCATCTTCCGACCGATCATCATCATACTCCGCCAAATCCTCCAACCGGCCAGCAGCTTCTTGCCGGTCTACCTGATCGTCACTCTCGTCTTCTTCTTCATCGGTGCCACGTCCGAACGTAAAATCCGCATCGTCAACACTGTTAAGCAGCCAGCCTCGCAAATCCATCCACCCGCAGCTGACCATCTCGATCAACACTCCGGTCAGGATCAGATTCAGCTCAACACTGTTGGCAAAAAACCGCGCCAGCAATCGCTCAATGCTTTTCCAAGTCGGGTCAGTCACATCGAGCGTGTGCTTGTACAGTCGACTCTCATCGCCAGCCGTGCCCCCCAAAACAACCGGCAAAAACCGATGCGATTCAAGACTGGCCCGGGCGTCTCTTAAATACGCATCATATTTTTGCGATTGTACTGAAGAATCGGCTTCAGGCATCAGCGTCAGAAAAAACTCAATCTGATGCCAATACAGGCTGAACGGGGTCCGGCTCGCCACGAACCTGGCATCCGGGTTGTTGTTGTCCAACCGCTTCACCGAGAATATCGTGTTAAGCACATATGGGTAGTGCTTCTGAATCAGCGTAAGTAACAGTCGTAAACCGGCTACAACTGTCTGCTCCGATTTGGACTCCAAACTCTGGCGAATAAGCTTCACCAAATTGAACGTGTCATTATTCTGATCCTGTCCGTTACTGCTGTTACTGCTGTGCTTGTCGTCCATACTTTCAGTGTTGTCTGTCATGGTTGATGACGGAGACGATGACAACTGAGGTACCAGGGGCGCCGGAGGTACCGCTGGTGGAGGACTGGTAGACCACCGTTGCAGTTCCTGTAACGTCACGTATCCGCCGCCACTGTCAGGCACCATCACGGCGCTCATTATCAATCCCACAATATCTGGCTGCTCAAGTCGATCAAAAATTGCCCTCAAGTACGTGAGCACTGCAATAGCTGCAGCTGCCGCCGACGACGACGACGACGAAGATTGTTTACTATCGATCGAGACTACTAAAGAAGGTACAAGTAACTGTCGCAAAAACAGCAGTTCAAAGTCACTCAACAATGCGCGTTTGACATCCTCAGACCGGCTGCAATGACTCAACGCATCTTGCCAGAAATCAAGGTAAGACAGGAACGCATTAATATGCTCGCGATTAATTTCCAGCTCTGCAGGATCATCGCTGCCACTACTGTTGTCAACACCGCCGCCCACTGCAACCGGCATGAACTTGCGTTCCGATTCCTTAGCCATTGTCACCACCTTAGGCTCCTCAGTGGACTGCAGCGCTCGCAGCATTGTTCTTTTTAATATATCAGCATATACGTTTCTTGGCCAAAACAAAACTGACATTCACAAACTTGCCTGCTAAGCTGACTGTACATGGCTCCAAGGCCAGACGCAAGCAATGTACCAAGATCGCTTTCTAATATCCATTGCTCAAGCGACGAGCCAGCTACTGCACAGTCGAGAATGCATAACAGTCCAGTTCTGGCAAACTCACCAGCTCGACCCTCATGATGCATAAAATCTAGCAAGAAATAAAACAATGGGAACGAGCTTTGTGTCTGTTGCGGCTGCTGGTCTGACGGTACCTCTTCCGAACCATGTAGATCGCTAATTAGGCTGTCCAACACCTGTGCGGAAATATCATGTGTAACCTCATCATGGTCTTTGCTGGCTTGAATGTCGATCGATACCTCTTCCGTCGGTGAATGCTCATTGACTTGTTCAACATCAACTGGATCTGGCAGTGCCAACTGCATTTCTGGGTCACCGAAACTGACCAACGAGCTTCTCATTATAGGCGTTTCCTCGTCCGGTTCTTCGTCCGGCGGCAACTCAAATACCATCTCTGCCATATCCTCTTCAGGAACCGCTATGCCGTTTAAATCATGACCATCTTCCAAGAGCTCGGCCTCAACATTGTCGTGTTCCAATCCGTCAGAAGTCGACCGGACAGCAGCCGATGATTCAGTGGTGGCGTTGATCCACTTGTCCAAACTCTCAGGCTCGGTCCGTAGTCTTGACGCGATGGCAAACAGTAGCTCGCCGCACTCGTCTTCCAGCTCGCTATCCAGACTTGCGGAGTCGAGCTGGGCGAGAAACATGTTGATACCGTTTACCACCCTCTCATTGCTCATCAGGTCTTCTTCTGTGCTGCGAAACAGCACCGCGAACGCGGCAACCGCCTCCGTCACGATGCCGTACTGCCTTGCCAGCTCGCTGACTTTGGTGAATATGCCGTGGTCAAGAGCATACCGCAGGTTGACTCTTTTTCGCGCTGCCGTACTAGCTGCTTCTTCATATCGAATGATCTCTGAAATCTCCACAACGTACTTTGCAACTTTCCTGCCAACCGCATCCTCGCGTCGTCCTCCTCGTTTCAGTCTATGTTCTTCCTTCTACTTAATTAGCCGATTCCGTAAAATGATGGACATAGCACCATTTCACTCACAGCAAGAGCGATCCATGCCTTCTCAATCTTCGCCGTACTGTCAACTTGGCTTGCGCTATCAGGTTTGGCTGCAGACGGTGTCTGCGCAGACGACCCTTTCCAACGGCCCCAAGACCACATTCAAAACGAAAAAAAAAAAAAAAAACAGATATAGACAAAACAAAGACACTTCTAAATCTAATTTGTCGCGAAATTCATCGTACCAGTCCAAAATTGGCCCTCTAGCGGCCGTGACAATCACTCTAAGTTTTGGCTGCTGCTGCTGCCGTTATCGATGGTTCCCATCACTGGCACAACAGCGCACTGTTCCAAAAGCAAAAAATGTCCCATTTCGTTCCCCAGATGGCGCGGGTTTGTCGAGCTCGTGCTCGCGCGACGAAACGTCCCTACGGCCAACTAACTACAGTATCGCATATCTGCATACTATCAGAATAGCATAGGGCGAGTTAGAAGGTCGTTGAGGGATTAAAGAAAAGACTGCATCAGTTCTACTCTGGGTACAGATCAATGCAATGGATTCCAACCGGGCCGGCCTGCTGGTGTTTCTGCTGATCGTGATGCTGCTCACACCCGAGTCATCCAGTCCATCCCAGCGCAAAGCATTCGAGGAGTTCATTAGGGTGCAGAAGCTCAGGCGTGATCTCTTAGTAAACGCGACCTCATTTGAGGACGGGCCGATTGACTTTGAGGGCATACCGAATCCTGTCTTGCCAGCTGACATCGCCGCTCGGGCACTCGACCTATGGACCAGCCAGCCCGACGCTGAAGAGCTGGAACACGACGATGACGATGACGACGACAAGGATGAGTTGCGAGCGTACTACAGGAACATTACAGGAGAGATAAGAGGTGAATGGGACCTGTTAGACCTGGGCCTGGTGCCTATGGAACTGCCGCATTCATCGGAATACGTGCCAAAGCCAGAGCCCACCAACGCGACTGATGACGGGTTCAATGCTCCGCTTTGGGAGTCAGTTTCCGACACCAGGAATATCACTGATCACAAAGGTATTCTTACGTTTGACTTCAGCGAAACCCAGGCTGGGTCGGTACAAATGATTGAGGTATGTCCTGTTCATTAAGCACTCACCACGGTGGGGTTGCAAATCTAACTCGGATTATAGTCTAACTTGAACGTGAAAAACATGCATGGCCAAAACTCGCATGATATTTCGTTACGGGGTATACATTTCACTGACAGCGGCAGCATCGTGATGACAACCTCGTCAAAAAAATTCGCCGGTGCGTTTTGCTTGCCATTCATGACGTTAACTGAGGAGCGATTTAATCAATCATATATCCCCATCGTCAAAGAAATAAATCACACAATCTCAGAACTGGAGAACATATACGACCGCGATCTCAATCCCGGATATAGTGGGCCGTCCGGGTCGTCTGATAGCTGCGAGTATATCGTGTTTCTGCAGCTTCATCCTAGTCCCGTGTCCAAGGAACAAATGCAGATCATAGAATCAGAGCTGCGATTTCCCCAGGGACATCCTCATGATGAGATCCCGAAGCTGGTGGCTTCGTCGTTTATGTATTCTCCGAACTGCGGCATTGCGGTTGAAAGCGCTAAAATCACCGGCGACAAGATCGAGCGGTATTGGAACCGGGCCAGCCATGTCGCACATGTAGGCGCGCTCATCACGCTGCTGCAAATTTGGTTGCTGATTAGACAAATGAACGACACAAACACACCGTCTACGGTATCAAAAATAAGCTTTTGGACAATCGGCATGATGTCGTTGGTGGACGGATACATGTGCATGGGCTATCTGACGGCGGCCATCTTCATCGAGTCCACGTTCTTGCCGTTTATGAGTGTTGCGTTCCTGTGTTTTCTACTGGTTTCTGTCTTTGGCATTCGCTACCTGGTTCTTATCTTCCGTATCCAGCGGCCTGAGCATCGTCAACAAATGCAGCAAGCACAAGCGACCACCAACACTACGGCGGCGACAGCTGCTGCAACAGCCGTCAATACTGGATCAGCAGTGCCGGGTACTCTTCCTCTACCGGCTGTTGCCGTACCACGGCTTGCCCAGCCAAACATTGCCCCTTCTCCGGAGGATGAGGCCCGAAATGACGTTAGCATGATCTACTCTCGGTTTTACTTCATTCTACTCGGTGTCATTTTCACCACTTTAAACGCTTCGACTTGGCCCAAGCCGATTCGTCAAATCTTCCAGCACTTAATGTTCATGCTGGCAAACTCATACTGGGTGCCTCAGATCTACCGCAATATCATGCGCGGCAGCCGGAAAGCGTTCAAATACGAGTTCCTGATCGGTACAAGCATCTTACGACTGACGCCAATGCTTTACATCTACCTCATGCGCGAAAACATTGTTTTCCATGACTCTGAGCCGATCTGGGCTGCGGTCATAGTGGTCTGGGTATGGCTGCAACTGGTGGCGCTTGCCAGTCAGGAAATTCTGGGACCACGCTTTTTCATACCGAGTCACCTGCTTCCTCCGTCGTATGATTACCATCCTATTATATCATTCCGTGATACGGAGGGAGGTGATGGCCGGCAAACTGAGGGCAGCAATATATCTGCCGATGCCGATGGCACCGGGGTTGTGGTCGCCGGTGCGAGCGACTGTGCGATCTGCATGCAGCATATCGACCTTGGCGGCGCAGGCGGCAACAGCGAGTCAGGCGATAATGAAGCGTCCATGTCGACTGCGGCAGCCATCCTGGCTCGGCGGAACTACATGGTGACCCCCTGCCGACACATCTTCCACTCTCCGTGCCTGGAGTCGTGGATGAGATTTAAGCTGCAGTGTCCGACCTGCCGCAACCCATTGCCGCCTCTATAGACACCACCCAATTTGTTTCCATGTATCATCACCGGCGTTTTACGAGAGTCTCTACATATATATATATATACTTACAACTACGATGTAAAATATCATTGTTCTATAGTCAACAAGCCCCCGCCAGTAAGCTGCCAGTTAGTAATAACTGATTACATACATATGCCAGGGTCAGGGTTTTCTGCTATCAACCCGTTTCCACTCTTATCGTTCCCGGCGGCGAGCCCATTAGGCCATTGCACCCAGCAGCTTCGTGACGAGAGGGCCACGACGACTCACTACTACTTCAGAGTCCTGAATTTAGACACCGCACCAGTGGACAGCCAAGCGAACGACGAAGCTGCTCGTATCAATTCGACCCGCTCCATCGATACAATGTCTTTATTCGGAGACGACTACGAGTCCTCATCGACCGCCTCTTCGGGGCTGCGCTCGTCGCTGTTTGGCGAAGGTGCCACTCCCAGAACGTCCATAGCCACCACCCGCTCGAACCTGTCGCAGGTGGCATCTGCTGCGTCTGCTGTAAACAATGTTGCTTCTCGTGTATCAGGTTTGTTTGGAGGTGACGATTCAGATCCGTGGACTCCGCGGATGGGAGCGGCAAAGCCGACCGTGTCGACTCTGCTCGACGGCATGAACTTGCCCAGAGCCTACACCGACTCATTCGCGGCAGAGAATCCTGCCGGAGGATATCTTTCGGTCGAAAATGTTCGTCATGCGGTTGATAGAGCTGGCTTAGCTAGCGACCGCCGTGGCGACTATATCGTTGACCTCATTATTCGAAGTAAGCCTGACAACCGTATCGACAGAGGCACCTGGGCTGTCGCCATGGCGCTCATCGGACTCGCACAAGAGGGAGAGGACGACCTTAGTTTGGACACGGTTGACGCTCGAAAGTACAGTAAGTAGTTTTTGTCGATTTCAATCATCATTGCGACGAGCATGTATACTCATCAACAGATTTGCCAAATCTGCGAATGCGCTATCAGGCGCCGCCACCAGCTGCTGCTCCTGTACAGCGACAAGCTCCTGTCCAGCCACCCCCGGCAAAGTCATCCCGATCAAGGAAGCAAGCCATGCCCTCAGCTGTGCCCACTAGACAGCCTGTTCGACAATCACGACCCGCTCCTTTGTCAATCCCTCAGGACATTCCGCCAACCGTCGAAGACCCGCCTTCGCCTACGTCACCCGTTGGCACCACCGCAGAAGAAGATCCGTGGACGGCAGCCGCCAATGGACGAGGAGCCGCAAATAACGACAATAACAGCAGCTACACTTACACCACCAAATACACCAGCCAGAACTATGCACCCAACGGCGGCAAAAACTATGCCTCCAACGACGACTACACAGAAGCAGGATACGGTCAGACAAACGGAGCTTATCAACCAAAGCGATACGTGCCCCCGGATGAGTACAACAGTACGTCTTACTCGGCTGTTCTTGGCATCAACTACGATGAGATTGCTCGTCAATCTAGGAAGAACCCAACCGTTATTCCTGACGATCCAATCATCGTGCCTCAGCCGACCGATGAGGTCGTTGAGGACGATGACTCAGATGCGGAGGAAGAAGACGAAGATCCTACCAAGCCGAAGGGCTATATTCCCAACTTCCCCTACACCCGTGCTCAGCCTTACTACGATGCTCACGAGGGCGACCGAATCAGAGTTACGATCATCCCTGAGAAAGAAGGGGTTTTCATTTTCCGACATGTCAACTATCTTCTCGAAGGCGCCGCTATTCCCGGTGCCGACGGTACCGTTGCTCGTGGTGGATACCGTGTTGTCAGACGATACAGCGACTTTGTTTGGCTCCTGAACTGTTTACTAAAGCGATATCCGTTCCGCATTCTGCCACTGCTGCCACCCAAGCGGTTTGCCGTTAACGGTCACTATCTGTCTTCAGACGAATTTTTCCTTGAACGCCGGCGACGTGGGCTGTCTCGGTTTATCAACGAAATTGCCAAGCACCCCGTTCTCAGTCGAGAACAATTGGTAGTCATGTTCTTGACGGTTCCTACTGAGCTGGCGGTTTGGCGCAAGCAGGCGCAAGTGAATGTTGAGGATGAGTTTACTGACCGTGCGCTGCCGGATGGTCTTATCGAGTCTTGGGATGACGCCGAGGTCCAGAAATGGGAAGATGTTAAGCAAGGTGTCAAGTCCGAAGCTGAGCTTTACACCCACTTATGTCTTTTGATTGACAAAATGGAGAAACGGCAAGAATCGGTTGCTGCCGATCACGCACGGTTTGCCCAGTCACTCAACACACTCCAAGAGGTTACTCAGCAAACATACTCTGTGGACACCAATGATTTGTCTCTTATCAATGATGGTATCCACAATGTTGCAAAGTATCTCAACAATGCTCAAACATTGCTGGAGGATGAGTCTCGAGGCTGGGAGATCGGTGTATTGGAAGATTTTAAGCGTCATCGTGATGTCCTGATCTCCATCAAGGAGCTATTCGATCGCATGGAGAAACTTGACGGCAACCAAATTGTATATTTGGAACGTCGTATTCACACTAACGAGTCGCGCCTGAAATCCATGACCGCGAGATCGTCGGATTTCAAGCAATCTGAAATCGATCGAGTGACGTCTAACATTACACGTGACAAGGAGGCCATCCAGGAGCAGATCACGAAGTCATGGCTAATCAAAGAGTGCATGCGTGATGAGTTAACATACTTCCAGCAGACAAAGTACAGTGTTGCCAAGCTGTTCCAGGACTATGCTCAGGAACGACTAAAATACGCCGAGCTCTTTGCCGAAAACTGGAGGGTTTTGCAGAATGAAATCAGTGAGATCCCTACTCAGGCCTCCTAAGATTCGTCTCATCTGGTATCAAAATTATTGTTTAGAAAAGCAAATATGTAATTTGTTTGTTTGTTACCCCACGTGTGTGGTTATGGTGTTGTTATTGTTGTTATTGTTGTGGAGGATGTTTTCTACATTAAAATGTGTCCAATTCGGCGGTCGTGAGACGGTTTTTCTTGAGGTCTTTTTCTACTACCGCTATGGAATAGTGCATTGGTGATGACTTCGCATATACAAATCGTATTGCGGAATGTTACTCGCCAACCTTGAGTCTTTGTTTGCGCGTTTGGTTTCTTTTTTTTTTCTCATTTATTTGTAATTTCTTCTCACTTGTTGAATCTATCTATTCAATCGTATCTTTTAACAGAGAATTCTCAGTGTCATTGGTGTAATTGATTTTACATAAGCATCCTGGTTGCACGTCAAATGCGTCTTAAAAGCACTACACTACAGATTTGCTCAACTGGGAGAGCGCCTAACCCTGATTTGAGGTGTGAACGACTTTTGAAACGATAGCTGTTGACAGGCTTGTGCATATCTACGAGCGATAAAAGCCAGCGCAAAGGACTGTGACTAATTAGACGACCGAGGAACAAAGCGGTTGATTCTGTGCGAGATACTTCTAGCTTCAGCGATTCGGAAATGTCGGACGGATCAGAGGTGGTCGCGTCTATGCCCGCTGATGTTGCGAGCGTGATGGAGCCATTGGATCTCGTTCGGTTGTCGCTGGATGAGCGGGTCTTTGTCAAACTGAAAGGGGACAGGGAAATCCGAGGGAAATTGCTTGTACGTTGGACTGAGATTGTAATTGCTTGAGCTATATCGTTGCGGATTTCTAATACTTGCGTTTCTAGGCATACGATTCCCATTGCAACTTGGTTGTGGGGGACGCTGAAGAAACAGTTTACACCTTGGACGACAACGATAATATAAAAGTAAGAATCAAATATCAAATATCCCCGACTTGAACCGTTGGATTTTTTTCATCAGCCTGCTTACATGTCTAGACTACAAAGAAGCAGACTGAGATGTTTTTTGTGCGTGGTGACGCCGTGGTACTCATAAGTCCTTCAAGTCAGTAATAGGGAGCGATCGAGTGGTTAAACGGGGACCTCAGTCTTGATGTATATTTAAAAGAAATTTATTATGTTACTATGATACATACTGGCTCAGTGAGGTCCATCTACGTTGAGCGAATGCAGATGGTTTTTTCATTGGGCACCATTTCTCTTTGTAGAGTCGTTCAATCACGGCATTGCAATACCTTTCAAGTTCAAATGAATATAGCACTATGCGAGTCTAGATATGACTTAGGGTAGTAGAGCTCGGTGTTTTTGCTCTTGTCGTAGGCTTTTGCTTTCAATCAGCAGGCTCACCTCCATACCTGTTGCGGGAACGAATTCAAAGTCGCCAGTATCAGCTACTGTGCCACGCAGATTAGATCTAAAGTAGTAATGAATATATGTCATCGGTACATGGTTAAGCTCACGTGCGCTTATGACTCATGGAACCAGCCAAAATGAATGCATTGATCATAATTCGATGCCAGGAATAGCTTTGTTTCTCCGGCAACTCCAAAGTCCCAACTGAAGTCGAGTCAGAGGACGTAATCGATCCACCTCAACGACAAGCAACTATCAATCTCTGTATCGTGAGAAATATTGCAATAATGATTCATGCCTACGACAGGGATTTGTTTTCATATACTTGCTGCAGATTATGACGACCTTAAACGACTTTGCGGACTATGTTCACGAGCAGTCGACGCTGCCGCGGAATCAACAACCGGTATCGGTGCGAACGATCAAGACGATGCCGACAAGTTCTCACCCGAATCACGACAGCCAGATCGAAGATGAGATAGATGCGCTGGTATCTCTAACATTAAAAGAACAAAGTGCAGGTTCAAACGGCGAGACGTTGTTGAAGGATTTGCTACTGGCAGCCGAATACGACAGTCGATTGGAGCAACTCTTATCCAAGCTTATGAGCGATGGTAAAGGGGAATGCCTACTCTGTCTATCTCGCGAACCATATGATGCCAGCTCTGAAATCAGATTATCCGAATCGGAGTTCAGTATTGCAAAAACTTACCTGCAGACTGCTTGTGAAAGGCTAAACTGCACGGCTTCGCTGCTGTGGTCCGGAGTTGAGCCGGCGTCGAAGAAGCAGGGGAGCTACATGTCAGGATATGTTCTCATACGGCAGTCTGATGTGTTTGTGTCAGACCTGCTTGAAGTCAGAGTGGCGGTAGTCGGCAATGTGGATGCCGGCAAGTCAACGTTATTGGGCGTACTGACCAAAGGCGGACTAGACGATGGCCGAGGCAAAGCACGAGTTAACTTGTTCCGCCATAAGCACGAAGTAGATTCTGGGAGAACATCAAGTGTGGGTATGGAAATTATGGGATTCGATCATCGTGGGAATACTGTAGGTGCCAACGATGGTACCCGAAAGTCATCATGGAAGGAGATTGTATCAGGAAGCAACAAGGTGATCACTTTTATTGATCTAGCTGGCCATGAGAAGTACCTGAAAACTACCGTATTTGGACTAATGGGTGGGCATCCCGATTTTGTCATGCTCATGGTCGGCGCAAACGCGGGCATGATCGGAATGGCAAAGGAGCATCTTGGTGTGGCATTAGCTCTCAGTGTCCCTATATTTATATGCATTACGAAGGTGGACATGGTACGTACTTCTTCGTAAGTCTGTGATTAGTCCTACTAACTAGAGTCTAGTGTCCGCCTAATGTTTTGGAGACCACTCTTGCTCAGCTGTCAAAGATCTTACGGTCGTCTTCGTGTCGCAAGATGCCAATTTTTATTGGCTCTACGCGCGATGTGGCCGAGTCGTCTATCAATTTTGTGTCCCAGCGGATTTGTCCTATATTTCAAATCTCAAGTGTAACTGGCCAAGGACTAGACCTGGTTCGACTGTTTCTGAATCTAATGCCATACCACAGTCAGCAGTTTCATGAGAACGGGCCGTTTGAATTTGAGATAAATGACATTTTCTCGGTCCCGTTTGTCGGAACCGTAGTTTCTGGTGTAGTGACTACTGGCATTGTTCATACCGGAACTAACGTGTACGTCGGACCGGACTCGTTAGGCCAATTTACCGCCACAGCTATCAAATCTATTGAACGAAAACGGCAGCCGGTGGATGTAGCTCACGCGGGACAGTCGGTTTCATTTGCCCTGAAAAAAATTAAGAGAAAGGATACCCGGAAGGGCATGATATTACTGGAAAGAGGAGATGAGCCTCCTAAGGCAGCTCGGGAGTTTTCTGCGGAGGTATTGATTTTACAGCACGCAACAACTATCAAGCCACGATATCAGGCAATGCTACACGTTGGCGCAGTGGCTCAAACGTGTTCTATTGTTGAGCTTGATCGTCCATATATTCGGACCGGAGATCGTGCGACAGTCAGGTTCAGATTTATGTTACGGCCTGAATATGTAAAACCAGGCCAGAAAGTGTTGTTTCGGGAAGGGCGTACGCGAGGATTGGGTGTGGTCAAGGAGGTGTTTTATGATGGATTATGATTTGCATCAGGACCTATGATGTTTGTGTACTTAAAGACAACTTTTTACTGAAATACAGAGTATTAGTCGCACTTTGTCCTCGAGGTTGGGTCAAGCTTTAACGACTTTGGCGACGAGCTAGATGCAGAACTCGTTGCAAAGGTAGAATAAAGTAGACAAGACTACGCTACTAGAGTAGCACATGTATAGATTCGCGTTATCTTCAGGGCCACATTCATAATTTATCGGTCTGATTCTGTAATTGCTGCCTGAGTAGTATAGTCTACGTTTAGAACTGTTATTCAGAGGGTTTGGTTCTTCGCGACTGCCCCTGCTGCGACGCGTCGAGGGCTTGTCTAGACGAACGCGCTTTGTGACAGCATCGAATCTTGCAAATATTTGGATCCGAACCTGCAGGTTGAATCTGGTATTGACTCGCGTGCCTCTGGTGTTTTGGAAAAGATGTACTGAATTGTCATACACATTGGTTGGCTATGCAGGAATCTGAGCGAGCCGGGGCACGATCACCTGCGTTGACGTCGGTGACACCTCTAGGTATATCTCGACAAACCGGGCTCGATAGGTTTATTCCTGAATCAAGCATTAGTCTGGCAGGTACATATAATACGGAAGTGGCTACGAATTGCAGTCCAGCTCCCCAGATGGAACGTACCAAGTCTGGCAATGCAAAGCAGCAAAGGCTGTTCCAGTTCTCGACAAGCAATGACTCAAAGATTATGAAGCTTTCCAGCAATGCAACTGGAATTGTGAATGATGATAGTGGCACTTTGTCGAATATGGAAGTTTTAAAAGCGTCATTTCCTCAAGCAGACACCGCTACTACCAAATCATCAGATTGCCAAACTCCGAGCAATCTGAAGGTGAAGCTCAAGAGCAAGATCGGGGAGCAGGGCAGCTTTTCAAACATTGCGGCAAGTGGAACTATAGTTGAGGATAGTTGTCCTGATGGTTTTGTACCTTCGATGCTTTCTGATGATCCGGTCTCGTCCGATAATGACGTCGAGCAAGACACCAAGACTTCGGACGTGTCGAAGCGCAAAGGACGACGGAAAACTAAGAAGACAAAGAACACACTTATCAAGCTATGGAAGCAAGATTCTGACATTCAGACTACCCCAGCTGATATAGAAGATCATGGTCCGCTGGTGAAAAGAAGCCCAGGCTCCCCTGGGTTGGTTAAACTACGGATACCTTCGTCTACACTAAAGGAGCTACTCGCCAGCGCGCCCACACAGTCTGTCAAATCTCCGCTACTTCCAGAGCGAGTTAGACGACATAGCACTGTCTTGCTATCTGACAATGAAGATGAAATGGAAGATCTTAGCCGAGCCTATTTGACCAGTACACAGAAGGAGTCGCCGCCCACGCCTCCAAAATCAACTGATAATGATGACGATGAGAACGAAACGAAACGAAACGAACTTAGTCCAAACTCCATCAAAAGCCAAAAAGTGAGAAAGGCAGTGTCAATTTTCGATCAGGAATCCCGTGCAAAGCCACTGCATCCTTTTTTTACCACCAGACAGTCAAATTCATCGCCTCAAAATAGCCAGAGCCCAGTTCGTGTGGAGATTGACGTGGAAGAGGCAGAGAAGCAAGAAACCGGACGACCTATAAAGGCCCAAAAGGCCTTAAATCCGTACTCCAAACTTGGTGAGACTAATCGGTCATTGCTTTGAGAGTACTGACTAACATTATAGTGAAACAACAAAGCACGGCAGATGACTCTAGTGATTATTCAGACTCTCCGGCGGTTATGTTCTCGAGTGGGCAGCCGCGAATGTGGTCGCCACCTCTAGCTACTCCTCCTCCATGGCCCACCAAAGAAAACAGGAAAGTGGTGCCGCAGGTTGAAAGCTCCGATAATCCCGCCCAGAGATCCGGAAGCTTACTATCGGATGTTTCAGAATTGTCAAATTTGTCAGTCAAACAAAGAAAGTTTAAATTCTGCTCGGTAGATTATGCAGAAGCTGGGGCAGATATTTTAGAGCATTATATAGTCAACTTGGACTATGATCAGGATACCAGCCTGCTTCCATTTCCTATTCGTCGAGTAATAAATACAGATTCGCTACAAGAGTTTGCACGACAACATATTCGACTTGAATCGCATCCATTTCTTCAATATCTTCACGATGTAATGCTGACACAACGAACGGCTTTTGATAATTCTGATTTTGAGGAACAGCTATGGTCAGCAAAATATGCTCCTACCCAAGCTATCCAAATCGCGACTTCTAACGATGCTGCCATATTGGTAACTAAATGGCTTTCTGCTAGGTTGGATGAGGACCTCGAACGGTCTCTTACCGTGACAGTTGCTGGTCACAAGGAAAGACAAAGAAAGATGAAGCGTCTTGACAGTCTTGACGGCTTCATTGAGTATTCCGACTCGGAGGATATATCTCTACAGTTTGATCCACTGTCGTCGTCTGACGAGGACTATTCTGGCTTTCGGCCTGGTGCAGGAAACCGTGACGCACCGTGCCCCGATGATGAAAACACCGAGAGTGACAACGAGATTCAGATCATGGATGGAAGTCGAAGACGGTCGCGCAGAATGGGATCTAAAAGAAAGTCTATACCAAAGTCTCGATTGCGTGAACGGACGCTACGACCTAACAGGCATTCCAACGTCATCGTCCTATGCGGTGGGCCATCTACTGGAAAGAGCGCTACTATAAAAGCAGCGGCGAATGAATTAGACTGCATGATATTTGAAATCCATGCCGGTCAGCGTCGAAGCGGGAAGGATATTATGGACCAAGTAGGTGAAATGAGTCAGTCACACTTAGTCCACAAGTCTTCCAGCAGTGAGGACAAAGTGCAATTCAAAAAGAAGAGCTTCCTGGTTGTGGACGATGTAGATATCATCTATGAGACCGACAAAGGTTTTTGGATGTGGTTGATTAAGTTCATTGAGACCTCAAAGCGACCGGTTGTACTTACTTGTACAGATAGACGGGTTTTACCTACCGAGATCACCGAGACCTACGGGGCAAATATTCTTGATTTCAACCAAATGGACTCGAATCTGTTGGTGGACATTGCTTGGCTTATTAGTCTCTGTGAGGGTCATCTGATAGCGCGACGAGATATTACTAAGTTTGTTGAGGCTGCAAACGGTGATCTTAGACGCACGTTGTCAACGCTCCAATTCTGGTGCCAAATGGCTGTTGGTGACGAGCTCAAATCGCTTGGGTGGGTATTGTCACGAAACTCCGACTCTAATCTCGAAGAGCTGAGAAATGCCCGGGTTATCAGTGAAGGGACAGTCACAAAGAATCATCTGCAGTTCTCTTTCGAGGATGTAGGTATCGATACCGTGGAGACGATTATCGACGACGATCCGCCTGGTCTGGAGACGATTAGCCGTGCTTGTGAATTGAGATCGTCTGCAGATATTTGGCGAATGCACGAGCGAACAAAGTTTGAGGTACCTTTAGTAAGTCTGGGAGATCTGCTTCTATTACATTTTCTCATATGCTAATGACTAGCTTGTATCTGGTGACGAACCTTTTGCAACCAGCTCGAGTCTTAAAGATGTTATCGTAGGGTTGCCTACAGTCGAATCAGAGCTTGCAGGTCAAGTCTCGCCAGAGAGTTTTGAGGACTTCGGCGTGGCTGGATATGGTCACTCACTGGCGATGTCTGCCTTGTGTTTAGTAGGATTGTAGAGTTGATTGCATTGAGGAGTTAATAGCATGGGGAGATAGGTTAGTTTGAGAGCATGTAGATTAATTCAACAAGTACATAATCAACAAATATGTAAAATCCGACGGAACACAGAACCAGTTAGAACAACGATAGCACAAAAAGGAAAAACTTGGGGCACCACTGCAGACACAGGAGAAAATAATTATTTTTACTCGTCAAGCTTGGGAGCGAGGTAAAATCTTAGATGACCCGAAGTCATGGGGTACTCGACGACGACAGGATTCTCGGCAGACATCTTAATGACGACTTGCTTGGACAATCCGGTTGCTTTACAGAAGTTCAGCATGTACTTGGTCGACAGAGTCAAAGCAACTGGCTCGGCCAAGTCGATAGTAGTAGCAGTGTCTGGACTGTCAGCCAGCTTGTTAGGCTTGATTGTGACGGCACCACTACCGATATCGCCCTCGCATGAGAACTTGACACCATTCTTGGAGCAGTCGATCGTGATTGATTCCGACAAGGCGTTCATGTCTCTGCAAATTCGCTGAAATTCCATTGACGGCATCGTGACAGTGGCAGAGTAGTCGATATCAGGGATACCGAGCTGGTCCTGGTCAATGTTCATAAGCTTCAGAGTATACTCAGACATGCGATCCTGTTGAGGGTTTTCAAACTTGACCGTCAGCACATCGGGGCTGTCTGCAGCCTCGAGTGTGATCACGTCGTCGTTGTTACCGCACTTGAGAATCTTAGTGAGTGAGCTCATGTTAACGCCAAGAGTGATATTGCGGTCGCATCGGAACTCAGCAAATCCATCAGCAGCAAGCAGCAGCTGGACTAGAGCGACGTGGGATGAGTCCATAGCTTGAAGCGAGATTCCGGTCTCCTCAGAACAGTCGAAGTTGCAGTCCTGGACGAGCTCGCGGACGGCATCGATGACCTTTTTGATCAAATCAGCTTGCTCAAGTCTGGCTTCTAACATCTGCAAATTTAGTTAGTGCCAGCATTTCATTTCGACAAAGACGTTCAAGACCGAGCAGTGAGAAACGTATCGACGCGTTGATTCCAGCTCAATCAATCGATCTTCACGGATCTAGCAGCCACCCCCCGGTATAGCTCAATACTTACATTGACAAGAGAGATGTGAGTGAGAGTACGTGCAGACTATTGGTTTGTAGAAACTAGAGGTTCTGTCTACCGGGAGAATGTGTAGATAGATTAGTGAAGGAAAGAAAGAACGAATGCGAGGAGCGCGAGAGCAGTTTGCGGGCTTGTCTTGTCGATGGGACTGCGAGGCGCGCCCGACCGACGCCAAAAACGCGTCAAGAGCGCGTTAACGTCAACGTAACGTCAACGCGTTAGCAACAGACTGCAGTTTAGCGTTCCGGCCATAACCCTCACAAAATCCAGGCGTAAGAAGAAGTTCGCATTACGAAAGAAATAATCTAAGCCAAACTGCAGGGTTTGCTTTCTATCTAAGAGCTTTCGGCGAAATAAGTAGGCAATTTTTTAGGAACGCTGATGATGAGAACAAGCTAAAGAAAAAGTCACGTGCAGCTCGGTATATTTTTTAGATGGCAACTAGTATATAGATATACACATTGCTGGTCTTCCCGGTGCAGGTATCTCACAAGATATCAGGAAACAGTATTAAGCCATAATTCACTTTGTTAATGTGTATGCAAAACATACAGTAGGTGGAAAATAATTAACAAGCCTCAGCTGTACATTTCGTCCTCGTTTGATAACAACTGCTGTTCCAAAACATAATGCTTAATCGTACTAACCATTTGGATAGGCAAAATAAGTCGAAACGCATCGCTGGCATTCATGTAGTATCGTTGCATCCGTTTGCTCCTTATGAAGCCGAAATGCTGATACAGGCCTATCGCGACATGATTATCGACTTCAGTCTCTAGCATAATCTCGTCGGCGCCCTGGGCAATCATTGCCTCAATGGCCAGCGATACCAGTTTTTTGGAAATTCCCTGACCGCGGTGGGTTTTGGCTACTGCCAGCATAGCTATATATCCTCTCATCTTGACATTGCGGTGCTTGTCGAGCTTTCCGACCACTGTGCCCACCAGCTCCCCGTTGTCCTCCGAAGCAAGAAAGCACAGATCAGGCCATTGATATACGAAATACCGATACACGTATACTCCATACGGCTCAGACAGGTCGTGTGAAATCAGCCCGCGAATCGCATTTAAGTCTCTTTCCGCATTCTCTTGTGGTGACCCTCTTCCTTCTGGCAGCGATTCTGGGAGCTCAGCGGGGTTCACACAATCAGCGTCCTTCTGATACTTCCGATAAGTGACACCCATGGTTCACTATAACACTAGACTTCCCGCTATCTCATTTTTTTGTTGTCAAGTCGTCGAAGTTAGCTCCTCGCTGTGTTCAAAACTCTTCCTTATTGAAAAGCCTGTGGCCTCTTATTCGCAAGTTTAAGGGCTTAGTATAGTTGTATGTGTAATGGGGTTGGTATCGTAATTCGCAGGTCGGCAAAAGTCCCGGGGTAAGGGAACGAAGCGCCGAGATCGAGAAAGAATTTGACACTCGAAAAGCGACGAACCGCAACAAAAAGAGGCATTGCACCGCCAGGAACAGAGGAACAAGAGTCTAGAAAACTATTTGCGGTAGTCAAATTTCAGAAATTTGCTGCGGTCAGCGATCACTCGAATATTCTCTTTCTAAAGTATTGTGCCGTCGCTCGTTAATACCATCTCGGCTTCAGATCTCGTGCACCTCCCGAGGCCTCGTATGGACAAGGAGCTTCTGCGGCGTTTCCCAAGACCAGCAAAGTAAGTGTTTTCGCAGACTGTTGGTATGCTCTAGTGGGTCTAACGCTACGGTATAGACCTAGATAACGTGTTTGTGGTACTACGTACAGACCGTTTGATTTCTCTCACATCGGTGCTTCATTGCACAGAGAAAGCCTGTTCTACGACTAAGGCACCCCTATTCCTTGCCTACCGTTGCTTGTCGCCTAGTCCAACAGTCGGTTGACAACTTCGTTTTGCACGGAATATCGGTTGCCATCGGGTGTTAGTCCTTACTTTTGTCCCCTTTTTCTTTGATCTCATTTGATCTTCGTTGAATATGGTGTCGCCGGCAATCAAGATTGATGGCACAGAGCCTGAAGCAGGCGCGAGCTCATATTCGGTTAATCATGAAATGTCCGTGACTCTTGACTCGACCAATGCGTTTGAGGGCCCCGAAAAACTGCTAGAAGTATGGTTCGCACCTGACCGTGACCGACTGCCGCCTACAATGGCCCCAGAGGGACTTAAGAGCATTTCGCGCGACCGCTGGGAGGAGATGCTTGATTTGGTTCACTGTAAGGTTCTGTCGGTTATCGGAACAGAAGAAGTTGATGCATACCTACTATCAGAGTCATCCATGTTTGTGTTCCCGCACAAAATGATTTTGAAGACATGCGGTACCACCACTTTACTTGCCGGCTTGCCTCGACTTCTTGAATTAGCGAAAGTGGCTGGATATCCTGAAGGCGAGCCATGGCGGGTATTTTATTCGCGGAAGAACTTTATTTTTCCCGATCGGCAGCTTCATCCGCACCGATCGTGGAAGGACGAAGTCAAGTATCTGGATGCACATTTTTCCAATGGATCAGCATACATGGTTGGCCGCATGAACTCGGACCATCACTGGTACCTTTACTCTGCAAAGCGCGATGGCGCCAAGCATTCTAATCAGGAAACGTCGACTCAGCCTATAGTTGCCGGCCGATTTGAAGATGAGACCCTTGAAGTGCTCATGACCGGTCTTGATCCAGAGAAGGCAATTCAGTTTTACAACGATCGTATTGTGCCGGAGACAATGTCTGACCGATCGTCTTCGCTGTCGGACTCAGACTTGGACCCAGGCCATGCCGGCGGCAATGAAGTGACCGCGAAGTGCGGCTTGGCTGATCTTTATCCGTTCAAACAGGTTGATTCATTCTCATTTTCGCCTTGCGGATATTCCGCGAATGGTGTGGCCGACAATTCGCATCACTACTTCACTGTTCATGTTACACCGGAACCTAACTGGTCATACGCATCATTTGAGTCTAATGTTCCATATTCGGTCGCAAAGAAGAATCCGATGGAGGTTGTTGCTTATGTTGTCAACATTTTTGGTCCGTCTCAGTTTAGCGTAACCATGTTCGAGACTCGTGGATCAAAACCAGGATTTCTGAACGTACCTGCTGATCAGATGTTGTCTCCTGCTCGTTTTAAAGGCTACAAGCGGGTCGACAGGATTGTGTACGAACTTGATGAGTACGATCTCATTTTTCTTGCTTACGAACGAGCCTAATCTAGGCCTTTTTTATTCGATACATCATTTCTGGCGTCGTTGCATCACGGTCGTATCACATAAACCGGGACAATAAGATGAGACACATTTTTTTTTAAAAGTGCACAATAGAATTTCTCGTCACTCTGAGCCAAAAGTAATATGAAGCAGTCTTAGCTCAAGAGTGCGTCTAGCATATACATATCTAACTTTTACAATAAATAGACGTATATTTACATGGTCATAAGCAAGATTTCCAAGCGATGTAGCTTTATAAATTGAAAATGTGCTGGTCTTCTCGCCAGAGCATCTCCCGGTTGGGACTTTTTTTGAATTAATTTACAAAATGCCACTTTCGAAGCAGAACCCACCACCAGACATCCGGACAAAAGACTGGCTTTAGCTGGCTTTTTGTAATACTTGCAGAACTGGGGGGCAAACTGTAACGGTGATTTAGCTATTGTCAAATTCTAGTCAGATTTTGTCATGTCGTCGCGAGCAGTCCGCAGAGCTCAGCGGGCACAAGAGCAGTTAGCATTATCATTACCGGCACCATCTGCGGAATCAGGCTACGAGTCTGATAAGTCGTCTGGGCTATCGAGTGCCGTTGGCAAAAATTTGTCGCCTTTTGCCGCTTTATCTGGCGTGGACGAAAGTGACGAGAACAGCGGGAACGAGGTCGAGCGGATAGTGCCCAAGCCTAGCCTGTTCTCGGTGCTCGGCGATACGGCAGATCATAGCGAGGACAGTTTATCAGCAGATTCAGAAAAAGAGGCACGAGTCGAGAAAGCGAACACGCACGTTAAATCCGATCTTGCAGCACAGAAAGAGCCTAAAAAACTGAAAAAGAAATCAAAGAAAAAGAAGAAGGCGAAGTCAAAGGCTGCTGCTGGAGTGGTCTCTACCGATAAAGTCAAAGACAATGACGATGAAATGGATGACATTGATCGTGCATTGCATGAACTCAATCTCAGAAGTGCAGCAGCAGCAGCGGAATCAGAAAAGTTGGACGGAATAGTGTCGCAAGAAGAACTGGATCTAAAGGCGAAAGAGCTTGCTCAGGCCGCTCATGACGCTAGACTGCTATCTGTCGACACCCGGAGCCTTGATCCGGAACGAGAAATGCGCAAACTGTTTGGGCGAACGGTTTTTCAAGAGGGACGAGAGGGAGCTCGTCGTGCTCGAGGCGGGCCAGCTAGACCGGTTGCCAGTAGGCGGTACGTCCTTGTCCAACCTGCTGACGATTGGCCACCGTTGATCGGTGCCAACACTATGAACATGGAGGTTGTCGATACTAAGGGTGACATTTTGTACTTTAAATACACTCACTCGCGGTCTTATATGAACGTGCAATCGCAATTTTTATTGTTTTTAAGAGCAGGCGATCCTGATCTGCTTATGGAACTCTTACAACACAACCGTATGTGCATATCTTTGGCTCGAACGTGACAATGCTGACTGATGTTTATAGTATACCACGTATCTTCGTTGTTGCAAGTGTCGGAAATTTTGACTCATCACGGCGAGCACACAAAAGCGGCCAAATGCATCGAGCACGCGCTTTTCACGCTCAACAAGTCCTTTCATGCTCTGTTCAACATATCATCGGGTCGGGTGCGACTGCCATTCAAGTACTACGAGAACCGGGCATTTTATCTGACTGTGTATCGCCACGTGAAAAATCTTGCCAGGAAAGGTACCTGGGTCACGGCATTTGAGTTTTTGAAACTGCTGCTCGCTGTGTCTGCCGAGGATGACCCATATAAGATTTTGCTGATGATAGATAGCTATGCTCTGTATTCTGGGAGCTATCAGTTTTTGATCGGTATTACGGAGTCACAAATCTTTAAAGACAGGCTCAACGAGAGTCCGAATATCATGTTCTCAGCTGCGCTGGCTTACAAGCGTACAAATCAGCATGACAAAGCCAAGGCTACGATGAGGCGGGCATGTAATACGTTTCCTTGGGTCGTGTCGTCGATAATGGCACACGTAAATCTCACTGTGCCTCCACAACTTATGATGTTCAATGAGCCTCCCAATGTTTACCAAAACGTTGTCACTCAAATCTACCTGAGCGGTTCAGTCGTGCATTGGGGTAGCAACGACGCCAAAGAGTTTTTGTCAAGCACCGTGTCAGAACTGGTAAGAGATAACAGTGGCCTGATGCCGCCAGCATCTGTTCTTGATTCAAAGAAAACCGTGTCAAGAGATTTGGCTCGGCATGTTTTGCTTTCAGATGATAAGGCTGTGCTTGCATTGCTGCCAAGGAACGTCGTGGACGAAGAAATATGGACCGATGATATTTTACCACCATATGATAATGTTTCGCCGTATGACGAGCATCTGCGGAGAGCTCGAGCTCGAGTTGCGACCCAATTTACTGCCGATGGAGAGCCAATTGACGAGCAGGGTATTTTGGAAAGTATGTGGAACAGTTTCCGCAATTGGCGAGCAGGTACCGACGACGGGCAGGCGGATGGTGTCGACGGCGTCGTGGACGATGACGACGACTACTTTGAAGATGAAGAGGGGGTGTTGCATATGGACCCGATGGAACGAGCAATTGCCGAAGGAGTCGCTGTCGGAACGATTTACGATGACAGTGACTATCAACATCAAGACGAAGACGATGAAGAAGAAGGAGAAGAAGAAGACATACAGGCTCAACAAGGTTATTTGTCTTCATTACTAGGGAGACTAGCCGGGCGATTTGGCTTTGCCGGAGCGTCGTCACCGCATCAAGCTGATGAAGGCCACGACGAGGACACGGATATCGACCAGAATGAAGTTGACTAATAATCTTACTCCATGGCACAGAACAAGCGCTACGCACTGGTTGATTTTTAAAGACTTTATATTAAACGTACAAAACAATAATACTACACACAACCCAATATACACTCCAGCAACCGGAAAAAAATAGATAAATTTAAAAAAAAAAGAAACCACAGCAACAACGACGAATCAGGTTAAAGGCTGGGAGTGCATAGACCTTCAAAGACTAACACTTCATAGTCTTGAAGTGTTGTGTAGAAAACCACCAAAAAAATAACCCGAAACAAAAGTGCAAGAAGAAGAAAAAAATGGTTGTTGCTCAGGTTAATGGTATAACCTGGGCGATTTAGGCCTCGAAACCGAAGTTTCCAGAGATCCAGTTGTTGACCATGTCAAGAGCAGCCTCGGGCTGATCGTAAGGGGTCATGTGGCCGGCATCGAAGACTCTGAGGAATGTGAAGTTGCCAGAGTTCTGAACAGTACCGACAGTCTTGCCGTTCAAAGTCCAGTCATTGACAGCAGCAGCCTGGAAATCCTTGGCACCCTCAAACTCGAGAATGTTGGTCCAGCCCTGGTTGCCGAGCCAGTTGCAGATGAAGTCCTTGTCACCAGCGTAGATAAGAACTGGGAGACCAGCATCAAGGACGTGCGAGACGGCGTAGTGGTATGGCTTCATCCAGTCACCATTGAACAAAAAGTTACGGTTGATGTCAAAGTTGCAAGACTCGAATAACTCGACCTCGGCACCAACAGCAGACTTGACGTCCTCCGAGTTGAGGAACTTGGAGATCCAGCCCATCTGGGGGTAGCACAAGTTCTCAGTATCCTCGCACGTAGTGCGAATATCATAAACGTTCTTGCCAGTCTTCTGGTAAGGGCCCATCATGGCATTGTTGCAGTAGATCGAAGCGGGGACGCACGACCAGACAGACTCGCTGTTGTAGCAGTTCTGGATCATGGCAGCACAACGGGGGTAAGCACTCTCCATGTTTGCACACTCCTCCTCCGACAAAACCGACTCGGCACCACCCTTTCCGCAAGCCATAGGCTGGTAGTACTGGTACTGGGTCAAGCCATCGGTCAAACCGTTGCCGATCATGACCGAGGTCAGATCGAAGTTGCGCTCCTTGTGGGAAAGAATCTCGGCAGCAAACACGGGGATGTAGTGACCGGCGTACGACTCACCGGCGATGTGGAAAGGCAGCTTGGAGTACTCGGGGAATTGCTTGAAGAAGAGAGTCAACAGAGCGTAGACATCCTTGCCGGCAGCGACGGTGGACGAAACCGACTGCGAAGAGTATGAGTAACCGACGTTGACGGGTTGGTCAAGGAAAATGACCGAGGCGTTCTTGTTCCACGAGTTGGGGTTGTAGACAAGCTTGCCCTCCTCGTTGACGGAGGAAGGTCCGAGCTCGAAGAACAGACCGGTCATGGAAGAGCAGCCTGGGCCACCGTTGAGCCAAAGAATGACGGGGTCGTTGGCGGGGTCGTTTCTGGACTCAAAGAACCAGTAGAAGAAGTGCTTGTCCTCCTCCTCAACATCAAGGTATCCGGAGTACTGCTTGACAGTGTCAACACCGAGGTCGATAGGCTTCTTCACACGGAGGGCGTGGCCGGGCAGGTCAGCCGACTTGACGTGGAAGTCGAACTGCGAGCTGTCACGCTTGGTGGCGGGCTTGGGCTCGGACATGAGAGTCAGCTTGCGCACGTCCTCGGGGAAGTCACGCTCCATCTCGGCCCAGATCTGAGCGGTCTCGGGGGTGATTCCGTGCATGGACTGGCCGAGGAACTCGACAGCCTTTGCAAGCCCGGACGAGTCCTTGGAGGCGACATCGATCACCTTGTTAGCGGCGACAGCAGCGTCGGCATTGGCGCCAGCCTCCTTGTGGGAAAAGACGGTCTGGTCGGCGAGAGCAGTGGCGGCAAAGGCCGACACGATGGTGGAAAGAATGACTGATGACTTCATCGTTTCTGATCAAATCGTTTGATGAACCGTGAAGATGCCCGTGTGCCACGCAACGCGAGAAAAGAGAGAGACAGAGAGGGCGAGAACGAATCTGTAGCACGAGATGGATGCGGGCGGAGAGCCGATTATTGATTTACCCGGTCGATCAGCGCACGCAGTGGCAACCAGCAGTATAGATTAGGGCTGGGGCTGGGGCTGGGGTTAAGACACGTATGGGGGGGGCGAAAGCCGGTGAATGACATAATCGCCGTATGTGACGACGCATCGGAGCTAGACAGGCGGCAATACTGACTGCAGAAATGGGTTACAATACGTTCAAAAAAAAAGCAGACGACCAGCTGCTGCATATCACTTGAAACCCACAACTGCCTTCGTTTGACGGGCGCTTCGTCGTAGACCGTATTCCTGGATTTGCCCTAGCCGTTTGGAAGCGGCAGTGCCGAAGAAGTTTTCAGGAGGCTAAATTGTGTACCCTAGCCCCCGTATTTAATGGTTCCGGGGCTAACTGACTGACGGAGGGAGAACAAAAATGGACTTGGTTAGTCAGACGCTTAGTCACCAGCGATTAGAAACGATCAATAGTAGACGACGGCAAAAGGAGACTGACGGCGAAACAATACCGGTTGCGAGACCATACAGAGATGCTTCCCTGTGGGAGACATAAGGAAGACATAAGGGAGACATAAGGGAAACATATGCCTTTCTATATGCCTTTCTTTATCGCAAAAAACTTGTCGTCGCTCGTGTGCGCGGCACAACATTTGTAGACTGCTGCAAGAACATATATATGAACATCCTCAGTTTCTCAGCTTCTCAGCTCGCAATCAAGCAGAAATGGTCTAGCCGTGGCCTGGAATTTTAAATACCGAGCCCGAGGCAAAGCTTGCAGACCATCAGTAATATATTTCTCTCCCTGCAAAGCCAAAACAAGAGCGGCCCTAGCATAGTTTGTCTTCCTCGACGACCTCGCGCTTTCGAACAGTTCTAGGCCCACTACAGACTGATCTAGAGGATTTGACGACAGCGCAGCCACGTTATCCCACACTGCTCTGAGGACCCCCTTTGCGCCATGATCAGCCCCGCAAGAGCAGCTCAACGTCGAGAAAAAAAGCGCCGTTTGCTCTCAAAAACAGTCTAAACGGTCACTCTCAATGCTGTATCCGAAAAAACCAACGCTGATCAACGCGGCTGCACACGCGGACAAGCCAGCCAACACCGCAGAGCGCACACACACACCCAGGGCCAGTGCGATATCTGGCGCATCTTTAAGAAGCCTCTCAACGAAGACCATCCCCGGCCAAGAAGACTAAGGGTCCCTTTACTGTGTGCGATTCTACGCTGACGTAGTTAGGCCGTACGGCCCCGCAACAGGCTTGACAACACATGGTTTGCGTGTCGGACCATTTGCACCGTACAACAGTCATAAGAATGGCCATCTACCTGTTCTGAAGAGACCCTTCCATGCCATAACATGCCATGCCAGACCTGCTTTGCAATTATTACAAGAACTAGCTGCCCTACCTACCAAAAATAAATTCACGACGATTCCAATTTCGTCTATGTTCGCATCCATCTTGGCGAAACTGTAACTGGCTTAAAGTGCGGGATCGACAACGTCCCAATGGGCCCTGGACCGGTCGGTCCTGGTGCCTGTCACGAGCGTGTAGAGGGGACCGCAATTTTACTTCGATGTGCCATGCGTCTTCGCAGTCGCCATAGTTCTATAGAGTTAATAGACAAATTCACTGGATTATGCGCATCGGGTGGTATAATTCCACTTGGTGCCGCGATTTGAGGTGGTCTACATTGATGTGATCGTGTTTATCCAGATCAACAGGCTCCTCTTAGCAATTCACGATAGACAGAGCAGTTTCTACCAGATTCGGTTTTACCAATTGCAAATTGTTTTTTGATTTTACGATCTCAGATATATTTGATTTGTGACACTATGGCTGCAGAGATGACCGCCACGGTCTTCCCCAGACTGGTTCATACTTGCAACGACTCTACGTCCTATGAGGTGTTGCGTTCGTTCACGATTCAAACCTTCACGATTGGAGGACACCCCAAGGAGAAGACGGAATTCATCAGAGCATGGGCGGCAGCTCTTGGCAAATATACGCGTGAGGAGGTTTGTCGTTTCATTACTACAGGCCACGATGATTCTGGCGTTGCTGCGGTTGCCTGGGTTGATCTCACTTCGGACGGACGTACAGTTCATTTCGACAATGCTTTCGAAAATGCAAAGCAGGGAACGGCAGTAGTTTTTGGCACAGCGCATGACAGCTTGCTTGCAGTCAGCGTATTGGTGCTCGTATCTGAAGATCTCCGCGAGCTCAAACTGCGCTTCGACACCAGCGTTATTCCGCCGGAACATGCGCCTGACGTCGGCCATATGTTTCTAAACTTACTTACTGGTAGCGAGCATTCGACGTCTAAAAGCGTGCTGAATTACCCCAGCACCATTCTCCCCGGCCCAGACTGTCTCCACCAACTTGTCAATTTTGATAGTGATGCAATTAGTCTCGAATTTTTGAACAATGATCAATCTCAGTCAGAGTTCAGCTACAGGGAGCTTGGAAGACGTAGCGGATACTTTGCGTCATTGCTGTCTACCTGCCGTGGCAGAATCATTCCGATTCTTATCCCCCAGTCTCCGGAAATGTACGTGGCAGTGTTGGCTACCCTACGCTCCGGCCGTGCGTTCTGTCCAATCGCTGCTCTTGAGACTCCACGTGATAGAATTGAGTTCATTTGCAATGATATTGACACAGATGTGATCTTGGTTTCTAAGCAGACTTCCCATCTTGTTGAGGGTATGGGCGTGACACCAATCATTATCGACTTTGATGACTTTAAGGAGGTTCAGTTTGACGACTCTGCAGTTACCGGTGATGATATTGCATACTGCATGTAAGTTGCATCTTTTTTCCATGAAATACATGGTCTTGCTAATTTCAGGTTCACTTCTGGATCGACTGGACGTCCAAAAGGTGTTCTCGTTCGCCACAAGAACGCGTCACAAGCCATTTTAGCTCACACATTCGTACCCGGATTCAAGCGCTTTTTAAATTTTGCTTCCCTCACGTTTGATGTATCTGTGCTTGAGATATTCTTTCCTTGGTATCGTGGCGTAACGCTTGTTTCGGCTGCACGCTCCGTCCTACTCTCGGACCTGGTCGGCACTATCAACAAACTTGAAGCAGATGCTTGTGAACTGACGCCCACGGTCGCTGCTATGCTTACTCACGCGCAGGTCCCTCGCCTGAAAGTTATCATGACAATTGGTGAAAAGCTTACGAAGAAAGTTATTGATGAGTTTGGTCCCTCAAATGTATTGTATAATACGTACGGACCAACTGAAGCTGCTATCCAATGTACTGCTGCAACTACCGGTACTCTAGAGAATTTTGTTGAGGGAGATATTGGTGTACCATTGCCTACTGCGACTATAGTTGTTGCAGACACTTCTGACTTGACCGAGATTCAGCCGGTTCCCGTTGGTACCGTGGGTGAGCTAGTGGTTGCCGGTGTACAGGTTGCCAAGGGATATCTCAATCGCCCTGACCTTACTTCTGCGAGTTTTATACCCGAGTCTCAATTTGGAGAGGCATATCGCACCGGAGACTTGGCCAGAATGCTTCCCAACGGTCGCATCTTGATTCTAGGCCGTATTTCTGATGGCCAGGTAAAAGTTCGCGGACGCAGAATTGAGCTGGGAGAGATTGAACATGCTGCCAAAATGCGCTGCGTGGCTTCAGTGCATGGCACTCGAATTTTGGCAGTTGTGGAAGGAAATACTGATATTGCAATGGAAAACTTCAAGGCCACGTTGTCAGGTTACTTGATTCCGGACGCCGTGATTCAGTGCGAGAAGATTCCGCTTTTAGCATCAGGAAAAACCGATCGTAAAGCTGTAAAGGCGCTCCTGGACAATTATGTCAAGTCTATCAAAGAAGATGCTCTAGAATCTGAGGTATTCTCTGAAGACGAATCGGCTTTGGCTGAGCTTGTTAGGGACGTGATTGATATCTATCCTTCCCCTGCCACCTCTTTACGCAGCCTTGGACTAGATTCTATGTCGGCTATGAGACTGGCTGGTCTTGCAAGCCATAGATTCCAAAATCAGATATTTTCCGTCTCTGATATTCTCGAACTAGACTGTATCAGAGGTATCATCAGCAATGCGAGATCAAAATCTCTTGCTCCTATGTCTGAGGTGCAAAATCTGCTAGACTTGATGTCAGATCGGTCTGTGTTCGCGAGTGACGTTATTGGCGTTTATCCAGCTACGGATTTGCAACGTGGCATGATCTTTGAAACCATGCGCGATCCGAAGCTCTACTTCAATACAGTAAAGGTAGAGATACGTCAAGATGTTTCTAAAGAGAAAATAATTTCTGCATTCCGCAAACTGGTTGAAGACAATGAGATTCTGAGAACAGGCTTTATGCATCTCACAGACCAACTGCCTGACAACGATATCGACCTTGTGCAACTAGTCTATTCAGACTCTAGATATTTGCGTATAGTTGAAGACGCGTCTTCTAGTGACTTGTCGTATCTAGTACACCCAGCTTTTGCCATCGCTATCTCGCAGGAGGAGATTCCAGGTCTGTTTTTGGTTGATGTTAAAATCCATCATGCAATTTACGATGGCTGGGCATTTGATCTAATGCTCAAAGATATTGAGTCCTATCTTGCGGGCACGGACGTCGTTCCGCATCCTCAATTCCATGCTTTAACTGATCGATTACAAAAAGACGATTCAGAAGATGGAGTGAAGTTTTGGTCAGAGTATTTGCGTAACGTTGGCCCGCAATCTGTCCCCAGTTTGCGGGAACCAAAGGCTCCGATCGCTGACAGCCTCTCCAAGATCACAAAACTGGTGCCGGTCACGATCAATGATTTGAAGGCTTGCGCGAGATCTGCTAAAGTCTCACCCCAGACGGTATTCAATCTTGCTTGGGCAGAGGTTTTGCGAAATCTTGCAAAGCCGGACATTACATCAGAGTCAACAAGTGTTATCTTTGGTACAGTTGTGTCAGAGAGAGCCAACCTGGCAAGCTCGGAGTTGCAGAGAGCTCTTGGACCAATGATTGCTACATTGCCGTTATGCGTGAATTACCCCCGAAATTTCAAGGAGTTGAATGTTGCCTCATACTTAGCGAAATTAGGCCAAGATGGGCTCTCGGTCTTGCGACACTCTCGTACAGGACTTGGTCGTATTAGTAAACTTGTTGGGTCAGAAAATGCACCACTCTTTGGTACACTAATTGTCTGGCAAGAATCATCAATCAGCCTTGGCGAGACCATTAGAGTTATTGACGGAATTGACTGCCTCGAATTTGATCTAGTCATTGAAATCAAGCCCCTCCACGATTTTTCTGTGGATTTGACGTATAATGTGGCAAAAGTTTCGCCAAAACATGCCGCCGTTTTGCTGGATCAACTGTTATGCCTCGTGCGTTCAATTGTTGCTAATGCTAATGCGACGTACGGAAGCGTGATCAACGGGGTGTACGATACCGGCATTCTCGCTCAGACTAATGTTCACCCTACAGACAGAAATGTACACAAACTTACTTGCATTGATCTTATTGATTTTCAATCAGTCGGCATGGCAGTCGAAATCCTCTCCGAGGACGGCACGACAGAGTCGATCAGCTTCTGGCAGCTACAGCGAGTGGCTTCGGGAGTTGCGAGACGACTACAAGCGGAAGGCGTTGGCTATCAAGACTTTGTTTGTGTTGTTCTTCCCAAATCTATTGAGCTGTATGCGACTATAGTGGCACTTTGGATGATTGGTGCTGTTTATGTTCCGATGGACCCGGACATTCCGGTAGACCGTATCCAGTCAGTGATGGCGATTACGGACGCAAAGGTGTGTGTGTGCTATAAGATGGATGATATTGCAAGCGCCGTATTTTTGGGTTCATATATCGGTTATATGGACAGTGATGTCCTCAATATAGCGGCGCCGGTCTCCCCAGAATGTTTGGCATATGTGATTTTCACGTCTGGATCTACGGGTACTCCAAAGGGTGTTGTGATACCTCACAGCAATGTGGTAAACAACATCCTGGAGCTATCGACAAAATATCCGTCTCCTCGTTCAGTGAACCCGAAAATGTTACAATTTTGCTCTATCAGCTTTGATGTATCTGTTTTTGAGATTATGTACTCCCTCCATCACCATATGTGTATATTCGCAGCACCAAAATCTGTGATTTTGCCTCGATTGTCGGACGCCATTGGAGAGCATAAAGTCACGCACCTGAGTATGACGACATCGGTTGCCTCTCTTTTGGAGCAACAGCATATGCAAGATGTTGAATTTATTGTTTCTGCTGGAGAGCAAATCACTGCCTCATTATTGAGATTTTGGGACAAGCAGCCAGGTACTTTTGCTGAAGCGTATGGCCCATCTGAAATGACAAACGTGTGCACACAGTTTGTTGGTATGAGTGAGACAGATGCTCCAGAAAATATTGGTTATGCGCTCGATACATGCTCATGTGTAATTTTGGAACCAGAGGGAGGCACGGTCTTACCTATTGGATCAATTGGCGAACTTTGCTTCGGTGGATATCAAGTTGCTAGAGGGTATCTCAAGGCGCCAGAGCTGACATCCAAAAAATTTGTGACGATTGAGGGATACGGCCGAGTTTACCGCACAGGTGATTGGGGACGCATTCTTGCTGATGGGAGTATTTCATTCTACGGTCGAATGGATGATCAAGTCAAAATACGGGGCCAACGTGTCGAACTAGGTGAAATCAACGCTGTCGCATTGTCCGTCAAAGAAGTGGAAGAAGCTGTGTGTGCAGTTGTTGATGATACTTTAATTCAGTTTGTACTGTGCTTTAAAGCCAACAAGCACGAAAAGGTTTTGGAAAGTGTGCGTTCCATATCTGAATTGAGGTTGCCGTCCTATATGGTCCCGCAAAGGCATATTGTGTTAGCTCGGTTTCCATTAAGTACCAATGGAAAGATTGATCTAAAAACACTTACTGCGGATTATCGATCCGGAAAGTTTGACACAACGCAGAACAAGCAACTTGTTTCAAAGATAGGATCCGATACCGAAGTTAAAGTCGCTCAATGCTTTGTTAAGACACTGCCACGCGTGGATTTCGAGACATTGGAGCTTGACGCGTCGCTATTCAGATACGGTCTTGACTCAATCTCTATAATAAGATTTGCTGCTGCTCTTCGCCAAAGCGGAATGCTGCTCAATATGTCCAGCATCCTAAAGAATCCCACTATCAAGAGCATTGCAATGCTGACCGTCGGCAGGCAGAAACTGGATAATACGTACAAAGCCCGCGGGCAGATCAGAGTATTCTCTACTGAGGTCCACCATGCCATAGAAGCCTCTTTCGACATGTCTAATGTGGAGTCAATCATGCCTTGCACGGAAATGCAGGATCTACTTCTCAGTTCTCAACGATCATACGTCAATAGATTTGTCTTCAATATGAATGGCATCGATCTGAAAAAGCTCAAAAGCTCTTGGGAAGAGGTAGCAAAATCCAGAGAGCTACTACGCACTGAATTTATTTTGGTTGGTCCTAATTCACTTCAACGTTCTTTTGCTCAGGTTGTATTAGCTCGCCAAGAGCTGCATTGGTCCGAAATTGAATGTGACAATTTGTCTGATACATCCGATATTCTGCGCAAGTTTTCTATGTCCAAATTTGATACCGAGAGGCCTGCCTACGAGATAGTTGTTCTCAAGTGTGGAGAAAATATGCGCCTCGTGATAGACATGCACCATGCGTTGTTTGATGGCATGGCTTTGAATATGCTGCTCTCTGATGTGTTAGAATGTTATGAGAATCGATCACTTCCGACTCGACCTACCTATGTATCAGCTGTTGAGCATATAGAAGCTCTTGACACATCAACTGGTGTCGAAGAGCTCGCAAAAAATCTCGTCGGATTCTCCCCGGTAGAGTTCCCGCACCTATCCCGCAAAGTGCTAGCTTCAGATGCAAATTTCAGTAGCGCAGACGCTCATATTACTATGAAGTCTCAATGTGAATGGTCTACTTTTAGCGAGAGCCTTGGTCGGCAAGGTGCGTCTGCGTTGGCAGCTGCAGAATCAGCTTGGGCGGTTTTGTTAAGCTTGATAACTGGTGCCGGTGATGTCTGCTTTGGAGCTGTCTCAAGTGGCCGTGGAGTATTTGAAGGTAGCGAGGAGGTGATCGCACCTTTGTTTTCGAGTCATCCTGTTAGGATTCAGGTTAATATCAATTCTAAAAGGACCTATAAGGACTTGATAGAATCTGTCCAAGCTCTAAATCAGCAGATTATATCTTATCCATTCACGCCACTGCGAAGACTTGTGAAAGAGTGGTCAAAGCAAACAGACACTGATAACCATCAGCTTTTTGATACGATGATCATCCTGCAATATGCGAATGATGCTGCTGAGGATGGAATGAATAACAAAATGTGGCAATTGTGTGACGAAAA
This sequence comes from Myxozyma nipponensis, assembly GCA_030580395.1. Classification (NCBI taxonomy): domain Eukaryota; kingdom Fungi; phylum Ascomycota; class Lipomycetes; order Lipomycetales; family Lipomycetaceae; genus Myxozyma; species Myxozyma nipponensis. The sequence continues at coordinate 76,871 of JAKTSU010000028.1, forward strand.
GGATGACATGGATGTAAGTAGTACTGAAATGCATTTTTAGTGACGGCTCTAACAATAGCTGCCGATCGTTCTTGAACTGCGTCCGAACTCGATCGATGACACTGTGTCTTACTTTTTTACGTATAACCAGTAAGTCTTCCTCTTTTTGCCTGCTAAGCATGTATAAGATATACTAACTTTCAAGAAATATACTGGAAGAAGAGCAAGCTGAATTTCTTTTGAAGCTGTACGATTTGATCCTTCTGCAGGCGGTGAATTCTCCATCCATGGATCTCTCTGATTTTGGAACAGTTCCACTGGACAGACTCTCTATCACTGCAAGTCCTGTCAAAGTTGAAGCTCCGAGTTTGCTGCACGACAGGTTTAGAATAAATGCAGTAAACACTCCGGAGAAAATAGCTCTTGAATTTCTGAATCCAGACGATACTTTGCAGAGATGGTCATATGCCAAGTTTGACGCTCTGACAAACAAACTGGCTTATTTACTCTTGAATGTGTATCAGGTCCAACCGGAGGATTCTATCCCGCTTGCTATGACCAAGTCACCATTTTACTATATTGGCTTGATGTCCATCATAAAAGCGGGTGCCTGTTTCTGCCCCATGGATCCTGGGCTTCCACGGAAACGACTATCTTATATGATCACTGAGCTGAATGCGAAGTTAGTCATGGTCGATTCGGTTTCAATGGGAGAGGTTGACGAAATTCTTAAGCAACACGGAGTCAATACTACTCTATGTAACGTTGCGTGTGTTGATTTTGACAGCCTTCCTGATAGAGCTATTGCACTACCTGAGCGACATGAGCGTGCGACTGCGTACAGAATCTACACTTCTGGTACTACTGGAAAGCCGAAAGCAGTTGCGGTAGAAGTCAGAAATGCTGTACAGACCATAGCAGCATCTGAAAGTTTGCTTCCTCATCACGAGAAAAGTAAACTGCTCCAGTATGCTGCCACGACGTTCGATATGTCGATTTACGACTGCTTTATTGCCTGGTCATATGGTCTTACGCTTTGCGCAGCGGACCAGAAGATAATCATATCTAACTTGAAACACGTTATAAACAAACTTAATCCGACATTACTGGATTTGACTCCTAGTGTTGCTTCTACTCTCAAGCGTGTTGACGTTCCATCTGTGGAGACTTTGTATTGTATCGGCGAGGCTTTGCCGCATGCAGTGGTAAACGAGTGGAACGGCGACTGTGTGAATTCTTATGGTCCAACTGAGGCGGCCATGTGCTGCACGATCACTAAGACGTCTAGAGAGTTGAAAAGCTCCAATATTGGCAAGCCGTTTGCGTCGACTTCGTTCTATATTCTGCAGAAAGACTCTAATGCGGTGCTACCGCTACTTTCTATCGGAGAACTTTGCATCGGTGGATATCAGGTAGCCAGAGAGTACTTTAAGAACTCTGAGCTTACAGCTGATAGGTTCATTCGCATTCCGGAATCGGGCCACGAGGTTTTATATCGTACTGGTGATCTAGCGCGACTGCTGCCGGATGGAACTACTGATTTTCTGGGGCGTAAGGACGATCAAGTCAAGTTGCGTGGACTGAGAATCGAAATTCAGGAGATAAACTCTGTTATTCGGAATGAATTGGCAACGAAAAAAGAGTTTAAGGATGTTTGCACTTCAATTGTCGGCGATAAGCGACCGACTCTTGTTTCATTTGTATCATTTCAGACGGACTCAGAAAGCAAAGATGCCCAACTTATTGAGAATCCTTCGGAAACGATAATTGATGTACTAAGGAAGTGCAATGAAGCTTGTGAGCAATTCTTGCCGTCGTATATGGTACCCTCCGAGTTCTTGCCTATGACGTCTATTCCCCTGTCCTCGGCAGGAAAGTTGTCGCAGCATATTTTGAAAGCCGAATATTCTCGGTACCAGGGACTGGGGAAAACCATGGTGGAAGACAACTCGAAAAATGAAACTTGGTCATCGACTCAAATTGTAATTCGTGAGGTTTTTGCTACCGTAAGTGGGGTACCGGAAAGCGAAATTTTCTTGAAGTCTTCGATATATCATCTTGGGATCGACAGTCTGTCGGCTACTCAAATTTCGTCTTTATTGCGGAGTAAAGGGCTGAAATGCACGGCTATAGATGTGTTGAAGGTAAGCCTAGGTGTTTCTGCGACCTTGAATTTGATACTAATTTTAGGCTTCAACTATTCTCAAACTGTCCAAGCTATTGGAGCAAATAAATCATGAACCGCGGCAAGACTCCATAAATATATTAGAAGAATTTGAACGATCCTACAGGACAAATATTATCTTGGATAACCGACTCGATTCGAAATTGGTGGCTCATGTTTATCCATGCACCAATACTCAAGAAGGCATCTTGTCTCAATTTCAGAAAAGCAATGGAGAGCAGTACTTTAATCAAGTGACCTTCCAGATACCGTCTGAAGTTACCGACGAGCAGGTCGAATTAGCGTGGGCGTCAATTTTCAACAGATTCGACATTCTACGAGTTGGATTTGTTGAATGTGATGTTGAAATAGGCTATTCTTATGCTCAAATTGTGAATAGAGGACTTGCACCATACTTTGCAATCAAGACAGTGGATAACTTAGATGACTATTCAGCAGTGCGACTTGAAGAGCTGTCCTCACTATCACTTAATAACTTACACAGACCACATTTCTACGTTGAGCTGATTCACTCTGGTGGCCTGCGATATTTTATGTTCGCTGGGATGCATGCCGTATTTGATGGTCAAATGCTTCACGAAATATTTGGTTATCTCACTGAGATCGTGAGCGGTAAGACACCCGTCTTGAAGGAGCCAGTATTTGATGAAGCTCTTCGACAATTGCTCTTACAATCTGAGTGTTCTTCTAATCGGCTTGACTTTTGGAGAGAATACCTGCAATCAGCTTCTGTGGTCAAATTTCCAAATCTCTCACCGTTTAGTATTCCGGCATCTGTAGCAAGTCGCGAGATTATGTTGACTGTTTCTTACAGCAATGCTAAGCAGCTAGCTTCGAATTGCGGAGTTAATGTTCAGTCTGCAGGAGCTGCTGCATGGTCAAAGATTGTCTCTGCCTATACAGGCGAGCAAGATATTATTTTTGGTTTAGGTATGTTATTGCTAAATCCTCTGCGTGTGACTGTCTAACATAAATGCAGTTCTTTCAGGACAGACAGGTCTTGAAAATGTCTCGGACTCGCTATTCCCGTGCGTAGCTACTGTTCCACTCAGAGTGCACATGCTGGGAAGCAACCAAGATGTTGTGCAAGCTATAACTGACACTGTCAACAATCTTCTTGAGCATCAGCATACTCCATATAGGCAGATCAAATCTCAAAGCGAGATTGACGGTCCATTGTTCGATACTGTGTTTGTTTTCCAGGCCACAAATGAGAGCGATATTCATTCCAACTGGAAGCGAGTGAAAGATTACGGTAACAGTGAATATAGCTGCTCTATTGAGCTAGAGCTGGGCGAAAGCGATCGGCTAATAGCTAAACTGACTTACAATGAGTCTATCGTTCCTTCTGGCCAGGCTGAATTAATTCTTACTCAATTTGAGCACTGTTTCCTTCAAATTCTGACAAATCCTTCTTTAAATACGTTAGAAACTGATATTCCAGAACATCTTTCCGCCATTGTGCCACCCGCGGTCGAAAACATTGAAACAAACGTTAAGTTTCTACATCAGTTTGTGGAGAATCAAGCAAAGACTACTCCCGATGCACCGGCTCTGGAATTTGCCGACAATATTGGAGAAAGTTTGTTGAAATCGAAAACATGGACATATAGTGAACTGGATAAGGAGTCTAACAAGATTGCTAATTTTCTGAGGTCAAAACTCGACATCAAACCAAGCGAAATTTTTGCGACCTGCTTTGATAAGTCGCCGGAAGCATCATTTGCTTTAATTGGCATTTTAAAGGCTGGTGGTGCATTTGTTGCGCTTGATACAACGTCTCCTATTGATCGAAAGAACTTTATCTGTAACGATGCCAAAGTCAGATGTGTGTTGACTCATAAGCCACTACTATCCAAACTTGAGGGTCTTGATAGTTCTATACTGGTAGTCGATGTCACAGAAAATGAAGTGATTGACTTTGCTTATACTAAACCGGTCCTGTCATTTGATTTGTCCCCAAATGATTTAAGCTACTGTTTGTATACTTCTGGATCAACAGGTACTCCAAAGGGCTGCCAGCTTACTCATTCTAATGCGGTCCAAGGTATGCTAGCCTTCCAGGTGCAATTTGAAGGCACCTGGGATAAGTCTTCCAAATTCCTACAGTTTGCCTCATTTCATTTTGATGTCAGTGTACTCGAGCAGTTTTGGAGTTGGTCTGTTGGTATTACTGTTGCTTCAGCTCCTAGAGATACTATATTATCAGGTAAGTGTTGGAAAACACGACAGCAGATATCGGTACTAACGAGTTAGACCTTGTTTTGACGATCCGGAAGCTTGATATCACGCATATTGATCTAACCCCCTCTCTAGCAGCACTGGTTACGCCAGAAGATGTGCCATCACTTAATAGAGGTCTGTTTATTACTGGCGGTGACTTATTGAAACGTGAAGTGTTGGACACATGGGGCGACAAAGGGGTGATATTCAATGCATATGGCCCGACTGAAGTCACTATAGGTTGTACTATGCGAAATAGAGCACCGAAAAATCTTCAGCCTTCCAATATTGGCCAGCAGTTTGTTAATGTCGGTACGATAGTGACTCCTCTGAATCAGAATATGCCTATTCTACGTGGGGCTATCGGTGAACTTTGTGTTTGGGGCCCTTTGGTTGGCAGAGGGTATATAAATCGCGATGATCTGACCAATAAGTCGTTTCAGTTCAACGAATATTGCGGACAGAGGTAAGTTGGTCTAATCAATAGATACGAACAAGGTCTAATATTTAGAATTTACCGGACCGGAGATCTTGTCAGGTTGCTTGCAGATGGGTCTTTTGACTTTGTAGGTCGTAAAGATACCCAGATCAAGTTACGGGGTCAGCGTTTGGAAATTTCCGAAATCAACCAAGTCATTAAAGTTTCCAGCGATCTTGTGCACGATGTCGCAACTTTGATTCTACGTCATCCTACTCATCAACGTGACCAGCTAGTGACATTTATAGCGAATAGTCTTGGAGAGCAAACCGATGGAATTCAAAGTTTTACTTCTCCTGTCAAAGATCTCATAAGAAACGCTTTCTCGTACTGTCGGTCTAAGTTGCCGTCCTACATGGTTCCGACATACATCATTCCGATTTTTAGGATTCCTCTATCGGTCAACAACAAAGTTGATCAAAAGGCGTTGAAACTACAATACGATTTGTTCGATTTGAAATTATACTCTGTCGACGAGACAGAAGAGCATGTGGAATGGAGTGAAACTGAGTCTACTATCCGGGATACAATTTTATCTATGAATTTAACAGCAAGTGAGAATATTGGACGGCATACCACAATATTTGAACTCGGGTTCGATTCAATTTCTGCTGTCTCACTTGTGAAGCGATTAAGAAACCGTTTTGATATCAATATGTCCCGATTGATGCAATATCCGTCCATTTCGGAGCTAGCCAAATGTTTGAATGGCACTGCTTCAGCCGAATACGAACCCAGCATCACAGGTGAAGTTCCGAATTTCTTGGACTACCATGATCTAGCATTTCAAGAACTTGACCTTTGCAGTTCAGACATCGAGTACATCCTGCCATGTACACCACTTCAAGAAGGTATCGTATCTCGTGCATACAGAGCAGAATCTGGTACAAACTATTTCCAAACTTTCCTATTCGACCTGTACGAAGAGGTCGATATCTCTCGCCTTCGTCTCTGTTTTAATGCTTTGGTCAATTTTAACCACATATTTCGCACGTGCTTCTTGGAAACTCCGGAAGGACTAGCACAAGTGATTCTTAAGGAATGGACACCTTACTGGGTTGAGCACGATCTAGCGACCGACGAGGACATATTTTCACATGGATCAGACTTCTTGCAAAATTATTGGCAAAACGTGAAGCTATCCCGGCCTCCCATTGTGTTTGTTGTAATGAAGAGAGGCGGAAAGACGTTTTTGTATATGGGACTGTTCCATGCATTATACGATGGTGTCTCGCTAAAATTGGCACTGAGTGATGGTAAGCTCAATGATTCTTAAGTCTGATAAAATCTAACTCATATTTAGTTGTCAATTATTACTTTGATATTGGTGTCGAGACCCACCCGTCCTTCATAGACGCGGTGTATATGATTAAGTCGTCCAGCAGCCAAGTTTCGAAGCGATTCTGGCAAGAGGTATTTTCTGGACTTGAGCCAATGCATCTGCACACCGTCAAGCAGAGTTCAAGCAAAGCATCTGGTCTGATTACTAGTCATGTTCAACTTACTCAGGAGGTGCTAAAGAAAGCAGCGCAAAGCTTAAATTGCACTCCTCAAGTGATAATTCAGGCTGCCTTTGCTATAGCACTGTCCCAAATGGAAGGCGCTATAGCTAAGTACGGTGTGGTAATGGCTGGCAGAATGACAGAAGATCTTGAAAAAGTCATGGGTCCTGTTTTCAATACGGTACCATTCATGGTCAATCTCGAAAATTTTGCTAGAGTCAGAGATATTGTCAGTTATATACAAAAGTTTGCTGCGAGCGTGGTTCCACATCAATACACGCCGTTGCGCAGTGTTCAAAAACTTTTGGGCGTCCGAGCCGATCAGAATCTATTCGACGCTCTGTTTGTTTATCAAACGGCCACAGCATTCTCGAATGAAAACGCGTTGTGGGTTATCGAAGAGAATAGATACTACGAGTCAGATGTAAGTGCTAGTCTCGCTAACAATTGTTCATAGCTGACAGTCAGTATCCTATTTCGTTTGAGGTAACTGTGATGGAAGATGAAGTCCAAATTTTGCTTGGATATCAGACAAGCCATATCGACAAAGAGAGAGCTTCTCATCTTTTGGATTGCTTTAATAAAGCAGTTGAACAGATTGTGAACTCGCCCGAGTCAGCTTTTAATTTGGCATTGACACATACCGCAAAGAACTTGCAACTTGCAAATAAGTCTGAAGAACTTTTAGAGAGCTCTTCAGTCTTGAAGTATCCGGAGTTGGCCAATACTATTCGTCAGGCTGTTTCTAAAGTGTCTGGAGTAGACGAGATCGAAGATAACCGGTCTATTTTTCACTACGGAATTGACAGCATTGATGCCATTAGGTTATCATCTCTGCTGAAGAAGAAAGACGTTGTATTGTCTACTTCACAGGTTATGAGCAATTCTACGGTAGAAAAGATGGTAAGATTTCTGACGACCTCTGCACATGTCACTACAAAGAAAGAGTCGCAGTTCTTCGAAGATCGTGATAATAAGCGTCATTTCAGCTGTACTCCCATTCAAGATGGAATCCTCGCAGAACTGATGGCATCCGATGGTCAGGCATATGTCAACCATGTAAGTAATTCTTGACTACAAGAGAAACTGGACTAATAAATAGGACGTTCTTCTTCTAAAGGACGGTATAGATGCTCAGAATCTTGCCAATGCTTTTAATGCGGCAGTCCAAAGAAACCCGATATTTAAATCCGTTTATGGCGCTGTTCCAAATAACTCCAACCTGAGGTCACGATTTTGTTTCCATATTGACAACGATTTCCAACTGAGTTGTAATGCCATTCAAGTGTACGATGACCAATGGGATGAAATCGTCAATCAGACTTTTGAAAGAGTATCTGATTTACTGGATCCTATGATCGGGCCGTCGATTCATCTGGAACTGCTGCAATCCAATACAAAATGCGCTTTTGTTTTCTCGGCGTGTCACGCTTTATATGATGGACACTCTTTGCAGCTGTTTTTGGAAGACGTAAACTGCTTATACTCTGGTAATCATGTGAGAGAAAGGCCAGACTTCAAACCGCTTCTCCAAGAGATCGTGACGAGCAGTCAAAGTGATGAACATCTTCTATACTGGAGATCGCTTCTGGGTGGATGTGCTGTGACCCGTTTTCCGGAGATCAATTCTGCGAACCATTCCGATGAAAAGTGTGAAAGACTGTTCAAATTTTCGTTAGATAGCAGCGTTTCTTATGACCAGCTACTGCATTTTTCCCGCGGCCAGTCAGTTACAATTAGTACAATTGGACAGGCATGTTGGGGAATTCTTCTCTCGCTTTACTTGGGATCATCAGATGTCGTATTCGGATCAGTTTCAACCGGCCGTTCGACTGAGGAAGACGAGCTGGTAGTTTTTCCATCTATGGTTACAGTACCTATCGTGTTGAGAATTGGCTCGTCGTTCGCATCTATACTGCATGAACTTCAATCACAGATCAATCAATCTCGGGAGCATCAGTTTACTCCTCTGACTAAGATTTTTGGTGAAGTGTCAGAGGGAAAGAGACTATTTGATACTCTGTTTGTGTATCAACGGAGTACTGATGATAGCTATGCGATCTGGGAATCAGTTGGTGGCCACTCTGAAGTGGAGTATGCTGTTGCTGTCGAGCTTGAATTGAATGGAAAAGACTTCAAGTGGAATATTACGAGTAAAGCCAGTCTTGTAGATCAAGCAGCGACTAAGATGATAATATGCCAGCTTGATCACATCCTACAAGAAATGGTTCAGAATCCTGATTCCACAGCCTATTTTGGTACGGAGCCTACTGAGATAGCTAGTGCACGCAATATGCTCGCCCGTGAGCTCAACGGAGATAAATTACTCCTTCACAACCTGTTTGAACAGTCGGTTTCTAAGTATCCCGGAAAGATCGCGGTACAGTTTTGCTCCTCGTTCGATAATATAACAAAGCTGACGTACAACGAACTTGATTCTCTTGCGAATTATTTGGCCGCTGTTGTCATTGAAAGAAATCCCGGAAAGGTCATACCCATTTTAGCTAAGAGAGATATCTCTCAGTTCATTTCAATGTTAGCAGTTCTGAAAGCAGGATTTGCATACGTTTTAATTGACTCCGATGCACCCGTCAATCGCATTGACCATATATTTTCTGATTGTGGAGCCACATTTGCGCTTGTGGATAGCTCAAGTCAAAGTATGGTCCCGTCAGACGTTTCTTATAAAACTGTGGACTTAAATAGCCTTGGAAAAATCAGTTCTGTTCCCGAAGATGGTAGAGGCTCATACTCCACTGCGTACGTATGCTATACTTCCGGTACTACGGGTAAACCAAAAGGAGTCATGATTAGTCATGGCAACATTGTTGAAGCAGTCAGAGCATTTCAGAGGCTACTCCCAGGTGATCCAGGTGATCGTTTTTTGCAATTTGCCAACTGCTTTTTTGACGTTATGGAGTTTGAAACTCATTTTAGCTGGGCCAGCGGAATGACAGTCGTTGGATGTACCAGCGATATGCTACTAACCCATCTTGAGCAGGTAATCAACGGCCTACAAATTACCCATATTGATCTCACTCCGTCAATAGCTGCGAACATTCGGCGCCAAAACTGTCCCAATATCAAAGTTCTGGTGTCTGGTGGTGAACCATTGACCCAAAAGCTATTAGATGAATGGGCTGATGGTGCGACACTGCACAATTTTTATGGTCCAGTAGAGGCAACAGTAAGTTTGATGTTTTAGTTGTTTGGTCGTTTAGTACAATAGTAACAGCTAGATCGGATGCACCGCTTTGACAAATGTTGCAAAGAATGCTAAGCCACTCAATATTGGAGACCCTTGGCCAAATTGTTCGGTGAGTACAACTTGACGGATATTTATCTTTATCGTGGCTAATGACCTAGGTCTATGTTACAGGGAAGAACCTTGAAATTCTACCTCGGGGAAGCGTTGGAGAGCTTTGCATCGGTGGCCCGCAGCTGGTAAGTTTAATCACTGTATCTCGGCAACGGTTAAAACTAACATACAGGCAATTGGCTATCTTAACTTGGAAGATGTGACATCAGAGAAGTTTGTCCAACTAAATGGAGAGCGCGTCTATTGTACAGGTGATTATGTTCGTATGCTTCATAACGGTCAAATTGAATACATCGGCAGAGTCGACGATATGGTCAAGCTAAATGGAGTGAGAATTGAGCTTGAAGAGGTATCTAGTGTAATTGCTGCTTCAAGTTCAGAGATCACCGATTGCCGTACAATTTTGAAGCGTGATTCAGCCTCAGGAGTTAGTCAGCTGGTTTCTTTCATCTCTCTTATAAACTTTAAGCCGGTGTCAAAAGATTCTCTTCTGGTGGATATCAGGCTAAATGAAAGACTAATCATTGAAAATGCGTTCAAGGCTGCTCGAAAATCACTGATGCGGATGATGGTACCTTCGTATATTGTCCCACTGAAATCAATCCCGCTAGCAGTAACTAATAAGAGCGACAAGCGCAGATTGACTGAAATTTTTGAATCTCTTGATACAGAGGTATTGCAGTCGATATCTCTTGGTGGTACGTCTGATAACGAAGCTTGGACGGAGACTGAGACCAAAATCAGAGAAGTTCTCAGCGATATCTCACATGTGGATCAAAGTCGAATCAAAAAGACTCAGACAATTTACCATATGGGTCTAGATTCAATAAGCTGCATCAAGGTTTCAAGTGGATTGCGCGCCAAGGGAATGCACCTAAGTGTGGGCGATATCATCTCATGTGAGACTATCGATAAAATGGCTCTTCTGGCTTTGGATAGAATGATCAAGAAAAGCGCGGATTCCCCGCAAGTTGACTTTGGACAGCTGATTTTTTCGGTTAGTCTAAGTGACTTCTCTATCCAAACTAGTGAAGTTGAGAAGGTACTACCTGCTTGCCCAGCTCAGGTTTATATGATAAGCGGATGGCAGTCTTCAGATTTTGAACTGTTTTTGCCAACGTTTTGCTTTAACGCTCGGCTTGATTTGGATATTAGTAAGCTGCATGTTGCATGGAAAACGCTTGTTGATCAGTTTGAGATCTTGCGAACAACTTTTGTTGCCACTGCCGACGCCACGTATCCTTTGCTCCAGGTTGTGATTCGAAATGAATGTATTTCAGATTCGTTCTCCACAAGCGACACGTTCGATCCTGACGTACATAGAGCAATCGGAAGAGTTCCGGTTCGCTTGCATGTTTCGCAGTCATATTCAGGATGTCGGTTGTATTTGAGCATCCATCATGCCTTATACGATGGTTGGAGTCTGTCAATGATCATGAACAATTTATCAGATCTATACGCTGGAAATGCCAAGATTAAGTATGATGGTCATGCTGTCGATACACTTATAAGAAAAGTGTACTCTTACGGAGATGACACGCAGAAGTTCTGGACTGATGAACTTGCGAACGTTCCTCGTCCCAATGTCGTACCGCTACATACCCAAAGACTCAACTATTTCAGCAAGACTGACCTCAGCAGTACAAGGTTGCAACAATACTGCCGGGAACATGGATTAAGTATTAGTGCATTATTATTTGCGGCTTTCTCCAAAGTGTACAGTGAGGTGTTTCCTGAAGAGGTTATTGTGCTCGGTATTTACAGTTCTGGCCGAACTCAAGATTTGGAAGGTATCACGGACATGCCGTACCCTACTCTCAATATTCATCCGTTAGCGGTGAAGGTTAGAGAGTCTTTATTGGAAATGGCAAAGCAAGTTCAAGACTCGCTCAATCAGATTAGACAACTATCAAGATCCCAGGTTGGGCTTTGGCAGATAGCGCAATGGACTGGTGTCAAGATTGACATTGCGTTGAATTTCTTGGAGTATGTGGCTGAAGAACGGAATAACGTGGGTTCTCTGTTCACACCAGAGGATGCAGTACGCTCAGGGCCTATTCGTCAGACTGAGTACTTGCAAAGCAATGTTCAATCTAACCTTGCCAAAAACTCGGTCAATGTGAATTTAGACGTTGAGTTTGCATTCTCCGGAGATCACTTAGATATTGGAACGTTCTTCACTGAGGGAAGACTTGACGTACAATTTGGATCGAGCATGGCGTCCCGAATTGTTGATATTATCGACGGGCTGTCGAGATAAGAAAATGTTAAGGTATCATTTGGGGGTTTAAAAAAGATGTTTTTTTTACAATTATAGAATAGCTTTAATGACAATTTTAGTCGAATTCAATGGCAGGCACCAAAACTTTGATAAATGCCTTTCTGATTCCATATGAATAGCCCAATCCTAACAACCAAGATACAACAAGCATTTAGCAAAGATACAATAACCATCTAGCACATTGTGAATTCAAGACATCCCTTAGTCTGTCGGCTCTCCTCTTCGGGATTGAATTCGTAGTTCATAATAATGTCAATATCACGAGGATTTTTCTCATTTGGCTTAACTTGGATGTGTCCAGTTACCTGCTCGCCTTCTTTAATGCTGATAACCTCCTTGAGATAAAACACGGTCTGCTTCCAGTGAGTGTATTTTGAAAACGGACCGGTCGAGAAGCCGATGACCTTGTGGCATTTAGAGAAAATAATGTCAAACCAGGCAATAAAAGCGTGGATAAAGTCGTCCCGTCGACCGATAAGAGTGAAGTCGGAAGAGAACGCAAGATCGTCTTTTGTGACCGTATAAAGGTCAAGGTTGAGCACCATTGCAGCATCGGTTACAACCGCCTTCATCTCGACGGTGTCAACCAACGGTTCAGTCAAAGCAAGCTCCTTTACTGGAGAGAAATCGAATCCGTATACGTCATTCCAAACTAGGAGAAGAGTCAGCTCTATATACTAGAACGAACAAAAGGACACTCCACACATACATCCAATTTTATCCTCCTTATATTCGCCGTCTTCGATAGCAGCCAAATATATGCTTGACTTATCTGGGAAGATAAGACCACCAGGGGCCAAGTATTTGTCTCTTGCCAGCAACACTGTGTCGAGCATGGATTCGTACAACAGAAAATAACCCATCCATTCGGAAATGATGATATCAACCTGGGGGAACGGTAGCTCTACCTCCTCCATTTTACCTTGCAGTAGAGTAATTTTTTCCGAAAGACCGTTGACAGCTACTAATTTTCTTGCCATGTTGATGATGGTAGACATGTCGACCTAATCAAAAAGTCAGCGAAGTTGAACAGTGACAACCACAAGCTATAGTAGTACTCACGCCAATAACATGTTTGGCACCGGCTCTAGCAGCAAACATAGATAATATACCAGTACCGCAGCCAACATCCAGAACAACTTTTCCTTTAAACAGGTGACTGTTCTGGTAAATGGAGTTACGGTATGACAGAGTGCGGACATCGTCCTTGAGCATCTCCTCGTGAATACCAAAATGGTCGTACGAAGAGAAATAGTGCTGCTCCGAATAAGGCAGAGCCGCCTTATCCGTTACTGACTTATCGTTATCAGAGCTCATGATTTCAACCTAGAAATCAGCGAGCTAGTTTTGTTTACAAAAGACTTCTAGTAACGTGGAATTTGAGCAGCCAGGACAGATATGTGTTTTGGTGTGCCTTTGGGAGATTTTTGCGGCGGAAAAAAATATTCCTTGGGAAATTTTCAGGGGGAAAGGCCGTCGTGGTCCATCGCACTGCCAGACAGACACGCTTCTATCAATAGCAAATCCATCTGTGGCTTTTAGTTGATTTACAGTTTGAAGGAATCAACTATTTCCGTGACGAATTCTATGAGTTTTAACGGTTTTACATCGCGGACTATGTACGAGGTGCGTGACGACCAGATCAGTTGGATCTTGATTGACACGCCTGTGAGCCTCTTTATTCAGATTACTCAAAACACATATGGTTTCACGTGTGAGACGCTTGATTAACAAATAAATATGTTCCGAACAAAAACTCCAACTATTAACCACACTGGCATGACTGAAACATACCAGTAGTCCATGGCGTGTATGCGTGCCATGCACCGTCATTTTGACGAGTTCTCGAAAGCAGCTGCTTCTGCTAGTCTTTTGTGCTCTTTAGAATTAACTGATAGGCCGGTTTTCAAAGAATTAGGTACATTGTGCTCTGTGGAGCTAGATCTGAGCTTTGCCATTTCTAGATCATATCGACGGCTAACCAACTCGGACAACGTGTGGCCTTCTTCCCTTCCTGCTCTGTGTTCGTGAACATAAAATGCTGCCGCCCCTACAGCTATCCCAAAAATTGGATCTAAATATCTTCATTCAATGGTGTTAGCAAAAGAACTGGAACCGGGCCCATCATGGTGTGTGCTTAGCAGTCGTACTTCGATAGCAGGTATGGATACCTGAGAGTTTGTAAAGCGGCCATCGTTATCCCTTAACTCTTCGTGGTTTTCAGAAACAGATATACCGGGACGCTGACCTCTTGAAAGGATTGCCAATACAGCAGAGCTCCGAGGTTATATGGGGAATATTTGTGATCGCGGTGGGTGGCTGGGTTGTACAGCTCCACACAACTCTCCCCGTGCTAAATCCAAGGTGTTCGTGCACGCTGTGATTTTTTGATTCTCCCAACGAGTTCGGGAAAAAAAAAAAAATTGGCCAGGCTGGTGTTGCAGTATATAATATACAACAGATCAGAGGTCTTGAATCCAATTATCTCCGGACTAGCAAAATGTCTGCTCCTTTGCAGAGGATTGACGTGGCACGGAACACTGTCCTGCCGTCGCAGACTACTCCGGAGCAGCGGTTTTGGAGATCTTACAAGGTACGTACCAACCCTCGTGATGATTTGCAATCTCTCGGACAGCAATACTAACGACCAACATAGACACCTCTATTGGTGAAAGAAAATGGCATCATTACAAATATAAGCTTCTGTCAATTGCCAACGCACGATTTTGCTGTGACTTCCGGAACTCGCGTGCAAATATTTTCTTCAAGAACGCGCCAAGTAGCTCGCACAATCGCTCGTTTCAAAGATACAGTATACTCAGGAGAATTCAGGCCAGATGGAAAACTGATCGTTGCCGGTGATGCATCCGGACTGATTCAGATCTTTGATGCAAAGTCTCGAGCGGTTTTAGTCACACTGAACCCGACCGGTCAAGCTACACATGTTACAAAGTTTCACCCTAAACAGTCGACTACCCTGCTATCCGGATCTGACGATCAGACTCTGAGGATATGGGATATTTCTTCATCGACCCCTACCTCCGTTTTTAGATCACACACGGATTATATCAGAGCAGCCGCATTTTTATCACCATCGTCAGCAAACGTCATTACCGGCTGTTACGATGGAATTGTCCGATTATTTGATCCTCGGACACCGGACTCGCCCGTTATGAGTTTGGCGCACGGAGCACCTGTTGAGTCTGTTCTATGCTCAAACGGGACTACTGTGCTCACCGCCGGTGGACCAAATATCAAGGTTTGGGATTTAGTTGCCGGTCGGGTCGTGAGAGACCTAGGCAACTTCCAGAAGACCGTGACATGCCTTGCCTCGGGTGGCAATAGCGGTCTCGCAGGTGGAGAGAATACTATTATTGCTGGTAGTTTGGATGGGCATGTTAAAGTGTTTGATACCAGCGCGTGGGAAGTCAAGTTTGGATGGAAGTTTGGTGGTCCGGTTTTGGCTACCGGGGTCTCGCCTGACCAAAAACATTTTGTAACCGGATTGGCGTCCGGTGTACTTTCGATTCGGACCAGAAAGACAGAGCCAGGAATGAAGAAGGCAAAAGCAAAGAAGGAGAAGTCGAAAAGCTTCGCCCGCATGATTCGCGGCGCAGAGTATAAAGGCGAAAATGAGCACCAAATCTTGATTGACGATCAGCCGGCGCGGCGGAAGAGGCTACGACTATTTGAGCGGCATTTGAATGGATTCAGGTGGTCTGATGCTCTTGACGCTGCTTTCATGCCGGGAATGTCCCCGGAGCTTACAATAACCGTACTCGAGGAGCTTAAGCGTCGTGGAAAAGTCAGAGTAAGCTTGGCTGGCAGAGACGAGGCCAGGCTAGAGCCGATTGTCAAATGGGCGCTTAAAAGTGTGGATGATTTCAGAAACACCGAGGTGGTTGCTGACTGGATTGCATGCATTGCAGACATGTATTCATCTGTGATTGGTAACTCTGTCGTCCTCACTGAGATGGTTAACGAACTCGTGCACAAGGTTGATAGGCAAACTCAGCTAGCCAAAGACGCAAAGAAACTTGAGGGCATGCTTGAGATGCTTATTCATAGTTACTAATCGGATATCTAGGTTTTTGTTTCGATGGTTTCAATGTAATATATTACTAAAAAAGCTATTTGATTATCTCGGCTCGTAAACACAGCTTCTATGCTACTAAGCAACTTAAGCCCATGAGAACGATTCCTCGAAGTATTCAACTCGGTACTTTCCTTTGTCAACATTTTCCGCAACAACTCGTCTGCATTCATCGTTCATCTGGTTTGGTCCACATATGGCAACCGCTACGGCAGTGTCCGCCTGTTTGATCACTTCACTGGCAATCTCGCTCAATACCGGTCTGCCGTACATGACATTGTGGAAAGGAGCTTCGGTACCTGACGTGGCCTTCTTCTCTGACAAAGAATCTGTCGATGACGACTCGGCAGCCATGGATGACACTCCACTCTGGGGATTGGTGATATGAACCTGCAGGTCCACGCCATATTCAGACTGAAGCTCCTGTATTGTAGTCTGTACAGAAGGGATTGCGTCTTCCGAGTGAATGATCCAGTGCAAGATGACATGCTTCTTGGAACCACCTTCTCGAAGCTTCTTTGCGTAGGACGCAATTGCAGAGATACCGATACCACCAGCAATCAACAACACTGTATCAAACGGCTTGATATCATACTCCTCCCCGTAGAAGCCATCAACCAGCACTCTCAAGCTGGCGGTTTGCTTCGGCTGAGTGCTCAAATACCTGATCGCCTTCCTGGTCACACCATTCTTGGCCTTGAATACAAAAACGTATTTGCCATCACGAACCTCCAACAAAGAGAAAGGATGGTTTTCCCAGATGTTGAATCTTGCAACATGGATATAGGCATAGCGTCCTGGAGCGGTAGGCAACTTGACTCCCGAGACAGGAATTTCCACCCTGACGGTATCGCCCATAAGAGAGCATTCGGCCTTGACGTTCAGACCAAAGAGCAAAATGCGCACCAGGCGGCGGAATCTGTCGAATGCCCATACGGCAATAGCAGCATAGAGATGTTCGATCCAGCCCAGACCGTAGACATGCCACCATAAAGTGATGATAAAAACAATAACAAACACGATGTGGATGGCAAGAAAGATTTCATACCAGTTGTGTCGGAATACCAGGAATGCTTGAATCATAATAAATCCACCGATCACGGTTCCTGCTACCCCCCAGTTCCAATAC
Organism: Myxozyma nipponensis; assembly: GCA_030580395.1. Classification (NCBI taxonomy): domain Eukaryota; kingdom Fungi; phylum Ascomycota; class Lipomycetes; order Lipomycetales; family Lipomycetaceae; genus Myxozyma; species Myxozyma nipponensis. The sequence continues at coordinate 94,060 of JAKTSU010000028.1, forward strand.
GCCTCGGTATAGAACGATGCTAGCTCTGCCGTGCCAAAGCACAAGGCGTACCCCGTGTATGCGATGGAGTGCAAGGCAGCATTGAAATACATGACTCTTCCAATCCATCTGTGATACACCATGAACGACTGGAATGACCACCCGGTAAGCCATTGCATAAAGTTGTTTCTTCCGCCAAACAAGAACAGCGGCGGGATCTGAACGAAGCACATGATACCGCTACGATCGGCGATAAATCGTAATACCTGCTCGTTCAATGACGACCAGTCGGCGTTTTCTCTGAATAGATCAATATTGACAAAGTAGGAAACAAAATTGATAACGAAGAATCCTGCAAGCATAAGAGAGTCCTCGCGATGAGGCACAAGCGCCAATGGCATTCCCCAGAGCTTGGAAGGCTCACTGTGGACACCGTTGAACAGAGCTGGCAGCCAGAAGTTTTTGCGGAACTTGGTCAAGATCGAGTTGGATACCAAAGCAAACGAAGGAAAGATGCGAGCAGTCCATCTGAAAACAATGGAGATGAACATCAATCCGAACCAGTAAATCATAGTAGCAGCACCATACATCTGTCCATAGTACTCGTTTGAATAGAAAGCTTTGTCGGTTCTGTAATACGTGTCATAGACCTCCCGTGGGACACTAATAGGCTCGGTGACTTGATCGCCCGGGGAGAAAGGCGAGGCATCAACTTCATTCGCCTGCCCGTATGCCAGAGCATCTTCGTATGAGCCAATTTCAACCTTGCCATAATTAGGGCAGAGGTCAGCCAGTGCCTGAAACCCACTCGAAGGGTCTTCACCGCTTGATGGACAGAAGTTATACAAGCACAGAGCGTAGTTCGCTATCAAAACTCGGTTGGTGCAGAGACATCTCCAGTACGCCGTGCCACCTCCCTTTGGCTTCACGCAGCCGTACTTGTAACTCAAGGTGGCATCCTCGCATGTAGAACCGCAGTATGGATAGTACCTCGTTAACCGAGGCGAATCTGCAAAGACACAGGCCAGGCCGGCGAGAAACACCAAGGTGTTCAAAATTCCAATCGACACAATCATGACTGAAGCTGAATGGGTTTCACAGGCTTCGATGGTGAAGCAAGACGATTCGAGTAGTATCGCATGCAAGAAGACGAAGGTGGGCAAATGTCAGTATTTGAATTTGCGCCAATGGTCGGTAATCGGTGGTCGTTCTGACATGGCATGCACTAACATACGTACTGTCCTCGACATTGCTTTCGTATATCACCTTGGCGGCAAGAACTTATTTTGTCCTAGCATTTGCCACATAAACAAACTGCCGATGAAACCTTTTCGTCTTCACGCTGTACCAACGGCAGCAAAAAAAAACAATCAGAGGACGAATAAGAATACAGCCGATTGACTATTGATTCTTAGTTTGCAAGCCAACCGGTATTTCACCACTCAAATAAGGTTACTTGAATCGCAAAAAGCAACCACTAAAAATACTATAACGCGTTCTGCGATCAACGACAAGACAGGATTTTGTGGCTCGGCTCTTCTCATCGTGCCGTCAGGGAAATAACACTTAAAATTTAGAACAAACCACGTAGCTGATCCGCTGGCCAAACAGAGCCGTAGACTGGCAGTTTGGACGTCAGCTGTTTACATCCCGTATGCAATTCCAAAGACGGACCATCATATGAGCATGCAAGGCTTGCACAACCCAGGCAGATTATTGCCAAGACCGGAGATGATATAGCCAGTGACATTTGGTCAAATTGATTTCGCATTAGACTGCTCTTTCGCCAGGGCTGGACCGCCAGTGGCATACTGCAAACACCAGACATCGCGAATCAGGGAATCCTCATAGTCCCCTATATGCCAACCAAGCTTTTTCGAGTTACCGCAGCCCCTACTCCCGCTGATCCAGCACCTCTAAGGAGTCGAGCGCTGCCTGATTGTCTAGATAATCTAGTCAGATAGCCGCCCAGAAATGCTCCAGTATGGGCTTGCCATCACGATCGCTTGCGACACCGATCCGGACCAGCCGACCCGTTCTAGGCTTTTGCGGTCCGGACAAATATATGCTGGATACACGTAAGCCAAGACGTGCGTGAATGCAAAATAAAGGGCCAAAAAGTTCAAAATACCGAGATGGTTACAGGATCACGACTGTTGCTGACACGATCTGCGCTCGACACATTGCTCATCGGATTTAATAATGTCTAGGCTGCTGCTGATTGGCGGATCTCGTTAAGGCTTCCGTCGGCCGTCGTCTCGCGCTCCGGTGGGAAGATCGCTGTGGCCTGAGGGCTCCGGCTAACAAACCGAGCTGGAAGGTGGCTGCACTTGGCAGGTCCAAAGTTGGAACAGCAAGGCCATTTTGCCAAGCGACAATTGCACCTTTTCAAGAGCTCGACTAATGACTTTGCGTGATTGGTGGGGTTAAGTATTAACGTTGCTCTGCTCCTTTTCAATTGCTCGACTTCTGGCTTCGTACTATTGGCGGAGTTAAGCATTAATGGTGAGGTTTAAACATTTTCGCTGCACGATTTCAAGCACTCTTCTTCTAGCTTCACTCGATTGGTGGAGTTATTCTATATGGGACTCGTAGGAGTGCATCTACGAGCAGTCTTTGGATTTGGCCTGAAACTGCTTACATGACGTTTACCAATTCTGACTTTCTTTTTCTTGGACATCTTATGGTTTGTTTCTGTTCTCTCAACTGGTTAGCACCCTCGAACTTTGGTAGGCCAAGTGACGCTTGTACCTCCCGGTGACAGCAAGGCTGTGTGTGTCTGCCTTTCTGCTTGCTTTCGACCCTGTACGATTGTGGTTGATGTGAGAAAGAAGGCGGACCAGGTGTCTTTTGGTTCTCGGCCCTGTAGTATGATAGTTTAGATGAACATGAAGGCTGACCAGACGGTCAGCCGTTTATCTTGGCGATGCCAGCTGAGCATCGAATCCATGCCGGGGATCCGGATCATGTCGCATGTCCTGCACTTGGTCCTTGTAAGCCTCACCCGTCTGACTGACATGAATCTGGCACAAAACTGACCCAAATAGTCCAGTCGCCCCCCCACAGCTCGGTATGGCCTGTTAGCTTGGTGTAGTCGAGAGCCTTGCTGTAAACTCTGACGACAGCATATCGCCGCCATCTGGGGGTGACCTCGACTTTCGGAGCTATCCGGGGACGCTGACATAAATCACCGGAATGCACACCATCTGCTCAAGCATGCAGATGTCCATCGTGCTTGATCTATCAGGCGTTTCTACCAAGTCAGAGTAGGTAGTTTGTTTTACTGCACCAATGGCTATAATAAACGCAGGAAGAGTTGCGCACATCAAGACAAAAACGATAAACCCCAGGAAATGTAGGTCACAGTTACTGAGGTGTTGGTAACACCTTTATTTATACCCTTGCCTGACGACAGAACGAACCCCTCGCGGAACCTGTCGCCATAATGAAAACAGAAGAAGAAAAAATTTGGGAGTAAGTCCCAACCAAGAAGCATCGGATTTGTTCATTCTCCGTGAAGGACCTTTACATAGTTTTGACCACCTATACATACATTTGGACAGGGGGGTTCAAACGAAGCTATGCCGTCGACTCATAACAAAGACAAGCCGTGGGACGTGCCTTCTATTAACAAGTGGGAAGTCGTTGAATTCAAACCGGAGGACAACGTCAGTGGCCAGTCGTTCACAGAAGAATCTTCGTTTGCTACTTTGTTCCCCAAATACAGAGAAGTTTACTTGCGACAAATATGGGGAGATGTTGTGAGAGCGTTGCAGAAGAAGCATATTGATGCAGTGCTCGACGTCGTTGAGGGATCGATGACCGTGAAGACCACGCTGAAAACATATGATCCGGCGGCAATTCTCAAAGCACGCGACTTGATCAAGCTGCTTGCACGAAGCGTGCCGCTCCCGCAAGCGGCAAAGATTCTTGACGATGATTCGATTGCATGCGACGTGATCAAGATCGGCAACCTGGTCGGGAACAAAGAGCGGTTCGTCAAACGGCGGCAGCGCATTCTCGGGCCGAATGGAAACACCCTCAAAGCGCTTGAGCTGTTAACCCAGTGCTATATTCTGGTGCAGGGAAACACTGTTTCTGCTATTGGTCCGTTCAAGGGCCTCAAGGAGGTACGACGAGTTGTGGAGGACTGCATGCATAATATCCACCCCATCTACAACATCAAGGAACTGATGATCAAGCGAGAGCTGGCCAAGAACCCGGAGTTGGTGAACGAGTCGTGGGACAGATTCCTGCCGCACTTTAAGAAGCGCAACGTGCAGCGCAAGAAGCCCAAGGTCGTTAAGGAGAAGAAACCATACACTCCGTTCCCGCCTGCCCAACAGCCACGCAAGGTCGATTTGCAGATCGAATCTGGAGAGTATTTCTTGTCAAAGAGGGACAGGTCGCGGCCAGAAGAAGAGAGGAAAGAAGAGCGCCGGGAACTGAAGCTGGAGGAAAAGAAACGGCAGCGAGAAAGCGACTTTGTTGCGCCTGATGAAGAGCCAGAGAAGCGAAGGAAGAAGGAGAAGAAGGAGAAAAAGGAGAAAAAGCATATGCGTGAGGAGTCTACCGATGAGTAGTATGTTCAATATATTTTACATTGTTTAATATCTGATCATGATAATTATTGCAGCCTGATCCGAGAGTGTTATGGTCGAATCTCTGGGATCCCCACAAGCCACTCTTCTCATACAGAATCACGTGTAGTCTTTATTGACCGAACAAGAGAAGAACCGTCAAGAAAGAAGTCAGGAAAACACGAGGACTACTGCAACACTACGATATCGTTATTAGTAAGCCCAGGGAGCTCACACTTTCTGCTCTTGTGCGAATTGCCGTCCCTCGATTATGGCTACAAAGCCCGTCTGTCTGTGAAGCGGCTGCGGACAAAACCGTGAGGCTCACTTGTTCTGGTGCTATGTCGACGAGCTTTCCACGCTAGACTAGTGCCCCACAGCTCGGTGTAATGCGCCCAGAACAGGATTAATGGTTTGATTACGCATTATCTCCCATTCAATTCACGCTCTTAGCTATATCGCTCATCATAAGATTCACCATAGAATTCACCATAGAATTCACCATAGGATTCACCATAGGATTCACCATAGATTTCACTCTACTAAACGGTTTGCGTGGCCTACGATACACATAGAGGTGGTTTATTGAAGTGGTCCTCCGGTGCTCGAACATGAGCTATAACAATGAACGCTTCTCGTTGTTCGAGCTTCATGATCTCGAGTCTCGTCAAACGCGTCAGTCAATGGCGACAGCATTCGGTTTGAGCAGGCTGATCGTGGATCGACTGTTCGTGGACAATGCTCCAACGGAGAAGACGGATACAAAGCGGCCGAACGAGAGCAAGTCCACAAAGTCAGCTATAGTGTGCAACCCACAGATCCCGACGCCGCTGATTAGGTCCATTGAGTTCTTCCGTAAGAGCGAGTATCGAACCACTCATAATAAGGCCCTTCACTACGCGTGTAACCAGCTGCTCAATCAAAGCAGGCTACTTCCAGCAAATGTTACAGGCATTGCCACTGCGACTCCAAAGGATTTGGAAGCTTTGCAGAACATTTTTGCTTGGCGAAAAGAGCAGAGAGTCAAGATCGACTTGTTGATCAAACGGACTACCGAGTACAGCTGTGCGCAAACGGCGTCAATGGTCGATGTCAAGTACCCTAAATGGAGAGCTCCAGTGGCGAGAGAGTTTCGGATTGCACGTACAGTGCAACATCTCTATGTGTTTGACGAACGATTCAAGGCCGAGAGTTTACCCGCGCTTGATGACGACCGAGAGTTGGCATTGAAGAGAAGACACCTTGATTACCAAGAACCGCTGCTGCAGCTTGCAAAGAAGATAGTGTTGGGAGAACTCGACGAAGGCGATGTTTTACATAATGTTAGAATAGGGAATTATAGATTTGGGAAACTAGAGCAGAAAGAATATGAAGCAATGGTTGAGGAGCTGGAAAATTCAGGACAGGTTGACGACGAATAATGTGATACAGGGAGTTTGAAGAACATTAAGAGGAGTTAAGGGGATAGATATTTTTTTCCAGTTGTATATTTTAGTTGTGGGAAATGAATTAGCGTTTAGCTGTGCACAAGTAGCTAGCCCGGTTGTCAATATAGATTTGTGTCTCATTACCTGCGAGCTATGTTGGCTCGCCGATTAATATATAGAACCAGTAAGTTGCTTCAAAACTAAAATGGGATGGATTGCAGCATTATTGTCTATATTGAACTTATATGGGGCATATCGTCGACTGGCAACTAGTCCTCTGACGTCAGCTTTCGGTATAGACATCAGGACTGCGCTACAGCTGCAGCACATTGCAAGTCTAGACTACCTAAAAGTGTCAACTTCTCTCTTGATTGGCTTTTTGCTTGGTAGAATGAGTACAGTATTTACAGTCTACTACAACAATATACAATTACGAGTTGAAAGTGTGATCGGTATCATATTTGGTCTCACCGTCCTCGTCGTGGTTGTGCATCAGAACATACCTTCGACTGAGTCCAAACCAAATATGCGGCAGCTCAAAGCTACGCTTAGGCCATCTTCATCTTTTGAGCCTTCATTCACTCCAATTACCGAATCGAATATCTCGACCGAAGCGACGGAGCAGTATACCCAGGACGATTTGGTGTCGGTCGCGCGCAAGATGGCATCGGACGCACTCAAGTATTCTCCACTCGGAAGATCTATCGCACCGAGAATCATATATGAATCGCTCGAAATTATAGATGCTTCCACCGGCTATCGACCAGAGTGGTTACGTGGCCTTCAATCATTCACCAGCGAAGTAGACGGTCGAGCCTAGCCCTCTTCCTGGGGATCGCATATTACATTAGCATTCTTGAGTAGGAAAGTCGTATCAACATGCCAATATTAAATACAAAAAAAAATACTAATAATAATAATAAAACATTTTAACCGCGTCGGTACTTGGTGATACAAACTAAAAACGCCATAGATAATGCAAAAAAAGTGTGGTCACATCCACTACAGCACCCACGTGTCGCCCAAAAACAAATAGCAGCTACAATAGTAATTCTCCGCACTCGTCACACTTTGCGCATGTCGCCTTCCGCGTACTGCGCTGCTCTCGTTCTCTTTCTACTTGATTTGGATCTTCATCGTCATTGCTTCTGACCAGTTGCGTGGCGATTCCAAATCCGTTCGAGGCTAGCCGTTCGCACCAATCCCATACCCAGTCTTTTTCGACCTGGGTTCTCATAAACGGGTACACGTATCTGAGAGGCGTTATCAGGTGAAACGCATATAGAACTGGTAGTCTGGTGGCAACGTACTCAACAGATCGACACACGAGTTGCACAAAATATTCCATTTTGATGAACTGCTTCTGAGTGTGTGCCGTGAATCCAACATTCCTCAGATCCATCTCATGCTCGCCAGGAAACATTTTCGCGTATCTGAACGACCTTTGAAGAAGCATGCTGACCAAAAATTGAAATATGAAATACAACGGCATCTGGCTGGCGACTGCATGATTGCGGAACTTCAGAGGAGGCTTGAACAAATGGCGTTTCCCCCATTCTGCGGCCGCAGGCATCGAGTGACACTTGGTCGACAGATCATCTTCCCATAGTACACTGTCTGATATGTGGCCCGTGATGATGCCGCCGTCGTCGTCTAAGCCGCAACTGTGTCGCTTGAACTTTTCCAGCCATAGACAGGCCTCGGCCTCGATCTCTAGTAAGGCAAAGTACGCATCCGCAGCCTTTCTTTGTTCGGATTCCTGTAGAATAATACTATCATCAATCCAACCGCCCGTCGGTTTGATAACGACAAGATACGTCGGCAATTTTAGAAGAAGGTCTTCCAGCTGATGGTGTAACGGCTTTGGCGTCGTTAATTGAAATGGTATCGTGAGCCATTCTGAAGAGGCTAGAAAAGTTTCGAGACTATAGGAAAGCACGTACATGGCAAACAGCGCCCTGAATGTTCGGAACAGCTGTCCGGAAATACCAGCACTAAACGCGCTCGGACCACGGAGCTCGAGTAAACGCAGAACTCCCTGTATTAGACGTTTGAACGATTTGTGCGACGTCGAATGAAAGATCTCAAAGAGCCCAAGTAAGATTCCGCAAACGATTGTTTCATCGTCAACTAGTTTGCCAGACTTAACATGTGTCAATTGTTGTCGTTGTGATTGAAGAGCATTCACGTATTGCTCGGTAGCAGCTCTGGTTAGCCGGTTGTCGTCGCCGGTTGCTTTGGCAACATAGGCCATAGCCACCGCTTTAGAAGCGTACATGCTAGGCTCGTGGGTTGACGAACAAAATCCCGAGATGTTCTGTAGCCATCCGCCGAAAGGTGCCCCTTCAAGATCACGAGCACTGTAATCGAGCGAGAAGTCGCTGACAAATCGCGAAATACAGTATTCAAACTGCGCTACACCAGGACGCCTGATGCACAATTCTAGAGACGGGCTCAAGTCTATCTCAGACGCGTCCTTAGAGATCAGACTAAAATCCACAGACCGGTCATCAGTCGTCTGTGACATTCCAGAATTGGTGGGCGTATCAAACTCGGAAATGGATCGAGCAGATCTTTCTGATGCACTGTCTTCCTCAAAGGGCAGTATTCTATTCTGTACTTTGGCTTCTGACGATTTACGATTTGCCTTAGCATCGGTCCTTTGTCGCTTACTGAACCGGAGAACACCATCCTTCAGCACCATTCCTGGCGCATACCCCAGACACTCGCGCCCGGAGCGACGGCACTGAACACAAACTGGCTGCTCGCCATTACACTGCCACGTCAAAATTCCGTGACTCTCGTGCCAGAACAGAGGTGCTGCAGTACACGACTGGCACTACTCACCTTGACCTTGCGTGCGCGACACGTAAGGCAGCCTTTACTGCCGCCAGGCACGCCAACCATTGAGAATTTTCGTATAGCTCAGTAAAATCACTAGCGCAGTTGCAAGATATGAATCATATTGGTCTATAACTCGAGCTGGCAAAGTCTTGACAAGGATGGTTCTGACGGCAGACCTTGGAGTCATGGGCCACGCGTTTCGAAGCGAAGCGCACCGGGCGTTGGGAGGTTTTAGCACACACCGAGATTCCAAAGTGTAGCAGGAATCTCCGCCTCAGTCTCTTCAGACGAAAAAAAAAATTTATTACAGTTTACAAAATCACTAAAATGTCGCCATGACAATATTTCATCAGATTTTATAGAAATTCAGGCACCTCAGTCCACGTCAATCTCGCCGACGGGTTCGAAATAGCTTCGGTATCGTCAGGATCCCGGCAATAATCGGTGCAGCAGAATTGTGCTCCTATCAAATTGCCGTCACTGTCGGTGTAAGCTGACATATACGCTCCGTACACAGCAAATGTGCCGCTTGTAAGCGCATCCCAGCAAACATTTTGCGCCGAATATAAGATTCTCCACATTACGTTATCGTAAGAATAAAGTGACTCGAAGACAGCCGACCCAAGACCAGGAATGCCCCTGGAATACCGGATAGAATCCGAAGATACTACCACGTTGAGCCCAGCCATGTGGTATGTGTCCGAAAGTAACTGGGCAAACGTCAGATGATCGCCCGACTTAACCCAGTCTGTGTACTTGGCTGCAGCAAGCGACAGAACCATGTCTCCGCTGTTGATCATCTGCACCTGACTCGTGTCTATCTCGAAGTTGTCCGGATAATAGTCTACCACTTCCAAGTCCGCTAGGTAAGGTATGTTGTGGTACCCAGGGAACTCGCTCTCATCCAGTTTCTCTCCGTACGGTCGACTCACAGTCTCATAATCTCCGTAGAAAACAACAGTTTTGGATCCGTAGCGAATCCAGTTCGGTCCCGACATACCCCAGTTGCTGTAGGTGCTGTCTCCCTTGTTCGTGATAACAAACGAACGATTCGCAGGCGTAACAAAGTAAGACAGTGTCACATCAGGTAGAGTAACTGTCGTTTTAGGAATACTTCCTATAAATTTGTAGTCATTTTTTATAATCAGCATGCTGGTGGGACCGGATTCAGTCATGGCAGCTGCAAATGAAATCGCCGTTTGGGTTTCACTGTTGCCTGCGGCCACCTCCTTCAAGATGTTGAATATGATATTAATAATGTCAACTATTGCCGTGATTCCAAGCGATACAGCGGAAGCGGCAGAAATGGCCGCCTCCCCCACCATTTCGCCCACATCTATAAGCTCCGCCAGCGTCTCTAGCGATGCAGATACATATTCCTGGGTGCTGGGAGACGCACCCAGCGTCAAGATATCTCGCTTGCTAAGTCGCAATTGTGGTTCTTGATGCACCTTCCAGTAGTATCCCACATTTTCCGGGTCTCGGCTGATATTCTTGGCTGGTGTATGAGACGAGAGCCTCGTCGACGCTGTGACCGAGCAGATCAGCCCGAGTAAAAGAAGCCAGGAGTACGCATGGCCAAACATGTTGCTTGTGAGTCTTGGTTGCAGTCATTTCAAATTGGATAATGTACTGTCCGATGTCTTATATTTATATTCAGAAACATCGTCTGGTGGAGAACTCATGTTGCTGACGGTCGAGTTGGATCCTTTCGTACGCTGTGGCTTGTTCGTACTCTGTGGCTTGTTCGTACGCTGTGGCCTGTTCGTACGCTGTGGCTTGTTCGTACGCTGTGGCTTGTTAGTCGCTGTGGCCTGTTCGTACGCTGTGGCCTGTTCGTACGCTGTGGCTTGTTAGTACGCTGTGGCCTGTTCGTACGCTGTGGCTTGTTAGTACGCTGTGACTTGTTCGTACGCTGTGGCTTGTTCGTACGCTGTGGCTTGTTTGTACGCTGTGGCTTGTGCTGGCGGGGGGCTGATCGGCCGTACGAGCTTATCAATCACACTGCAGCATATTAATTGAAATACGGCGGCAGGCTGTGCTGTACGTTCAATGCGTCTGAAATTTAGGTTACTGTATGCACAAGTTAAACAAAATGCAACATTATAGTTAATAATGTACCTGAAAGTGCCGTGTTGACCGATCTAAACTAAAAAGGGAACTGAAATACTCCATCTCCGTTTTAGATATCTAGATGCCTGTGTGCTGCTACTATGAATGTTCAGAAATGGAAGTTACCTGTCACTCACTAGCGAAAAGCAAAGAATTCGGCTATCTCTAATTGAATTTTTAAAGAATCTGACGATATACTGTTTCTGGAGACTTCATGTTTGTCGTGCCCCAAGTATTTGAGCACGTACGCGAGACACAAAAGGTTCCCCCCTGGCAAGGCAGAGACACTAACCGAGAGACGCCGAGACAGCGCGCTACTGGGACATCCCGAATGGCGATCTATTCTCATTTCCAATTTAACCCCGTATTTAAAGATAGCTATAAGCTGGAGCAGAGATTAAAGGAACGTAACTCAAAAAAAAATAAAAGAATTAACAAGGAAATTGGTCTCTGGCGGGATCGAACCGCCGATCCTCGCGTTATTAGCACGATGCCTTAACCAACTGGGCCAAGAGACCTTGTTCGGACGGAACTTGGAGATAATTCCGGCAACCTCTGAAATTTTGATACAGGCAGAGAGTAACTACACAATGTCCTATGGAAGTAGTCTTGATATTCTAGCATTATGTTATAGCACGCCTTTTTTGAACGCAGTGTCTGGCTATGCTCAGTATCGTTACTTTAATAAAATAGTCTCAGTCAAATCAGGCACCGGCCATAAAAGATCCATGTCCATAGGCAAATCTTGAGACATGCCGTCGGTCAAAAACTCAGACAGCAAATCATTAAACTCGACCATGTTTTTGTGCTCCGTTTCTGATATCGTCTCAAATCGTCTCACTGTGGATTTGACCCAGAGCCTCAGCGAGATGATCATGGCGTAGAGTCTTGAGATCAAAGAGTACACACCAAAATGATCAGCCAGGAGTTTGAAGTGCTGTGTAATTGCCGACAGGTAGTACTCTGCCTTCACCATCTCACATCCTGCAATACTGAAGTGCGAAGAGTACTTGAGCAACATCAAATGTGCTCGGACAATGATAACCAGTGTGTACAAAACAGTATGTACTTGATCGAACCGCATGATCTTGTAGTCTTCGAGTCGGTATAACAGGTGCAGATCCAGGTAGATGTGAGCGGCCTCTATCAACCTCAAAAGAAAAATCTCATTTAATCTTGGCTCGCCCTTGTATGCCAGTCGTCCCATCGGAATCGTGTTCCAATACAGGCACACCAAGGTACTGTTATAGCTCAAGCACAAAAAATCTACCTGTTAGTCCATGTATATATCCGGCTCTAGTTTCAAACTTTAAAACCTTACTTTTTGTATCTTCCAGCGCAGACTTGTGATCTGCGGCCCACTGTTTGAGCGCTCGTTCATACTTCTCGGCGGCTTGTTCATCGAGTATAGCGTTGTAGCCAAGTTCACATATTTCTACCTGAATAGTCATCAGTTTGGCATGCGCGGCCAGATTAGGTCGACTTTTTGATACAATCTCAATGCTCTCGGTCAAAAATGCATCATTTCGTAGAATCTGCGGGCGCCCGAGAATCGAGCAAATATTGCATACCGTACAATACATTGCAACCAAGGTCCTCCGACTTGGAAGGGTATCAGAGTCCGGAAACTTGATATGCTTCCACAACGGACGGGAGGCCCCATGCGTTTGAGACTCAGCTGAGTCTGCTCTCAGGTTGGCCAACTGCTTGAACGCATTCACCGTCGACTGAAAATCGTTATCCAGAAAGCTTTCGTCGGGGTCAGAGAATGGCCACTCTCGGACAATCTTAGAGTCTGGAGGCGGCCGTCGGGTTAGCCCAATATCGTGCGCCATGTTGGCTGCTGATAACGACCAAGTAGTGAGCTTGGAATCTTGCGAGTGGGATGGCGACGCCGGCCAAATGGTTGAGATCAGAAGCACTTGAGTAAGCTCTAATGTCTTTTCACCTTTAAAATACACACGATACGCAATCATCGCTGCCAGCTCCTTCTGGAGATTACCCTGTAACACTCTGTTCTCTTGAAACCGGTCTGACGTGACCGCCAATATGGCAAGAAAAAGCGCCGGCTTGTCGTCCCGTAGCTGGAAAGCAGAATATCCGGCGGGAAATTCAACAACAGGATAGTGGGTTACCATGTTGTTCATAAAATGTGCAAACAGCTGCTGTGCAGCTTCCATTGTCACCAGATTCCGATTGATGACGTCGGCCTTGCTATAATCCTCCAGTGCGCACAAGTACGGCGCTCTCAAATATTTGATCCCCCCAGTTTTATCGCCTCCAGATCCGGCTGCAGCAACAATACCGCCATTGTTGACTTCTGATCCCGTCCGCTTCCCTCGCCTCCGGTCTTTGGGAGTGAATATGCACACAGTGCTTGCTTTGGCGCATTGTTCGCATTGCAAAGGTGTATCATTATTGTCGGACTTTGCAGTTAAACACTTCGTTTTCCGGCTGTGACAGAGATCACACGCACGCCTATAGCGCAGCTTATGCTTTTTTTCTGGCATCCAGCGCTGTGCGTCCTGGGCCTTGAAACCTACACGTCGAGCTGTACTGGTTATAGTACGTGATCTTGCTCATCGCTTGGGGAATTAACGAGTATAGTCCGGAATTTCGGCGTTTCAGTCCCCGCTGGTTTGCACGTGACATCCAGGGTGGACAGGCGGTACATCTAACAATCTTGTACAAAACAAGTAGGGAGCAGGAATATTACTGTATAGTTACTCTAATCTATGCTTTCTCCATTCAAGTAATGCCTTGTCATACAGCTTTCGAGTAACACCATCTCTGACAAGAATAAACTTGACGCCGAGCTTGCGTTCGACCTCTTTGTTGCGAGACTCGTCGTCAAAAAACAGCATGTCTTTGAAATCTATGCCGGTTTTTTTCGTGATGGCATTAAAATGAGTGATTTTTGAGTCTTGTGACGGTTAGCCGGTTGCGAGCGAAAACGTGTGGAGTGAACACAACTCGCCTGGATATATCTCGAGAACATCAAACATATCGATTGCTTGCCGTCCTCCAATCTTCAGCAAGCTCAACATACTGCGAGCGACGTCTATTGTAAATCAGCAACTGAGCTCAAAACAAAAGTAATCGTATTGCGTACCTGGAGTATGCGTGCGACTTGCAGCGGCAACCTTGATGCCTTGATCTTTAATCTCTTGTATTATGGCGGGGACATCTTTGTAAAAAGACATTGGCGTGCCGTATCTGTTGTTTTCAGCTAATGCTTCACTGAGCAATCCTTACGTCTTGGCATACCTGTCTATGATATTTGCTCCATTGTTACTTGCTCGGACTGGAGGTATGACGTGGGTGTCGCACCAGCACTAATCGTTAACGAAGCTAAAAGCTTATAGCACGTCATAAATTGGTACATACTGCTATCATCACGTTAGCTCATTGAACTATCATATAGTAAACAGATCATACGCCATAGTGTGTAGTCAAGATCAAAGACAATGATTTTTGGTCGAGAGCCGTCACTTGTAGATTCCTCCATTGAGTGGCTATTAATGAGGCGAATTCCAAAAATTGGTGGTAGTAAGAGTTCACTAGAGTCGTCGAGTCTAGTTCGGGTAGTATAATGTATGTATACGCCTTTGAATTTCCGCTATTTGTCTACACTCTATGGCAAGCTGAGCTCGCTATTCATCACGGTCTGGACAATTCGCGAAGCTCGAATAAACAGAATTTTAACTCCCAATCTCGATAATTCTCGACAGGCCGATATTCGATGAACTGCTACGAAGTTACAATATTGTCGTTATTCCAAGTCGTAATGATGAGATGAGAAGTCAAAGGTGACGATCAGAATGAAAAATTATCATAGGCTTGCCGTCAAACTACCATGGACTCTCAGTTCCTGGTATGATACAGTACAATTCGGCAGTCGCAGAGCAGCGACAGTACAGAGGCATATTTCTCGGTCAAACCGGGCATATTCTTCTGATTCGAGCGATGAAAATGGCAGAGACAACTCTTCTTCAGCTGAGGTCGTGGAAGACAATAATGAGAGTAAGTATTTGTGCAGCCATGGGGATTTTTTATATAATATCTAATCACCCTGGTAGGCTCCTATGATGGATTACGTCTGACGGATGGGACGGATGGCGGGAATTTTATCAAAGATATTGGCGTGTTTGATACGTCTAAATTCATTGGATCCGGGTATTCGTTTTCTCGTGGAGGTAAAACGTTCGTTGTAGGCGAGGCCGGTGCCCATGTTCCGAATCTAGGCACGCTTCCAAAATCCAACCGAACTCCGTATCGGCAGCGCAAGAAGACGGACTCAAATTTCACGGATTTACGGTATATCAAAATCAGCTCTGGGAAAGGCGGGAACGGCAACGTGTCATTTGTGAGAGCGGCCGGTATGGATAAAGGTCCTCCTGATGGCGGAGACGGTGGTGATGGCGGGAGCGTGTACGTGCAGCCGGTCGAGGGAGAAGGCTCGTTGCATAAGCTTCGGCGTCGAATTGTTGCCGGCAATGGTCAGGGAGGAAGCAGTTCTCAAATGAACGGCAAACAAGGTTCTGACGTGATTATCCAGGTTCCAATTGGAACCCATATTACTCTGGCTGAGGACTGCGTGTTGCAGAGAAATAACCCATTACCGGGCGACGGATGGGTGCACATGAAGGACTACAAAGCCTACAACGAGGACAAACCATTTTTCAAAAATTTGATTAAGCAAAAGAAGCTGAGCGACAAAACACAGCAACGGTTGGAAGAAATACAAGATGGGTTCCCACCTGAAGGCATTGATCTCGACAAAGAGGGGCCTCCGGTGTTGCTCCTGAAAGGCGGCAAAGGCGGACTGGGCAATCGACATTTTCATACGACCGACATCCGGAATCCGAGGTTTGCTACGGTAGGCAGAACCGAGCTGACGGGTATTTTCAAATTTGAACTCAAGCTGCTGGCGGATATTGGTCTAGTCGGCATGCCGAACGCTGGCAAAAGCACGCTGTTAAGAGCAATCTCGAACGCGACCCCGCGGGTTGGCCACTGGGCGTTCACAACCTTGACCCCTTCGATAGGCACGATTTCGCTGGACATAGCCACCAGTGAGCGAACGTTTACCGTTGCTGATATCCCGGGAATCATCGCTGGCGCAAGTTTGAACCGCGGCATGGGTACCGATTTTCTGCGACATATTGAACGAGCGGGAGCATATGCATTTCTGGTGGCATTGAATAACCCAGATCCGGTAGACGATTTGAAAGTACTGATGGCCGAGCTCGGCCCGGACCGGATGAAGGATAAGAAAGTGTTGGTCGTGGCTACGAAAGCGGATATCCCCAACACTGCTCAACAGTTTGTGGCACTGGTAGACTACGCGAAGCAACACGGATGGAAAGCGCTGCCGATTTCGGCGAAAAAGAAGGGCAAGGATATAGAGCTTTTGATCCGAGCGCTTGCCGAACTGACGGGGATTGTAACTACCTAGAACTAGATTTGTTGTAAAATAATGTACATATGGCACTTTGGTTACTTCCAGCACCAAGTTTTCTTACGTTTCCGCCCATTAGATTACAGACATATCCTGTAACTAGCGTATCTTCCCGACGTTTCGCTGCGTCGGATAATTTTCACAACCATGCCACGCTTGAGGCCAAGGTACCGGGCCACCGGATCTTCTCGCTGAATACGTGGCAACTGGCTTTCCTTCAGTCGGTACTTTTCCAGCAGCATTTTCTTTTCCTCTGCCGACAGACGCAGATGCTTGGGAACAAGTTCGTGATGGGTGATGTTGACCAGCAGATCAGCCTCTGGGAACGTCTCGATGGTGGAAGGCGCAACGGTTGGCAGCAGCTTATTTGCGGACGGTGTGATGGACTGTTGGTAGATGAAAATCCCTGACGTGTACTGCTTGTCCATGATCGTGAGACAAAACGTGCGCATGGTCTTGATACCGACCGACGCCTCTTCGCAAAACTCGACCAGCATGTTTCCGAGGTCGGGATACTTCTCTTGTGCTTCTGGCGACGGATAAGCCTCGAATGACATCAGCTTGCGTCTAAAAAGTGTCAGCTGTTGTTGTGTTTCGGAAAAGCAGCATAAAAAAAAAAAGGAACCAGCCGACGTACTGAGGCGCGCCCATAGAGTCACACACACGGGCTCTGAAGTCTGCCAACGAAATCGAAATATCTGATTCATCAACGGTGTATCCCTGCAATAGCTGTTAGACCTGTGCCGAGTGAAACTGGTCTCGATTCAGTCGATATCTCGCGGGGGCACACATACTCTGTCCTTCACCATCTCTTTGACGGTGCGAAACGTCCTCCACAGCCGCGAGGCCTCTCGTTCTTTCTCATCCATAGTAAAATATGCGTCCCACAGCACCGAGAGCTAGCACTTCGCTCCTTAAAGATCAAAAACAACAAAATCAGAGCAAAGTCGACGACCTGCTCGCAAATCAAAATATTCGCTGGGAGAAATTTCGTGACCACGACCCTGGGATCTGGACTGCGCCCGGGCGCACAGGTACGCGCGGACGGCCAATTGAGCACTTCGAAATCGAGACCTGTCCTCGAGGCGCGCAAAGCAAAATCAATCCAAGAAAAATTGGCGGGGCCGAATCGTTCGTCGAGTCAAGAAAAAGCATCATTTTTGTTTGCAAAAAAAGCCAGTGCAGGGGTTTTTTTTAGAACACCAGTTTTGTCCAGGCTTACTTTCGTTTGATTGATTAGTTTTCTTTCTCTGTCGGAATCCATCGATGGCCACCGAGACTGCTACCGAATCGCCAGCTGACGCTGCTGTGACGAAGCGGCCCGTCAAGCCTGACCAGGCTGCGTTTGAAGCCGGTCTGGAGGCCCTGGAGAAGGACTTTAAGGCCAAGAGTGACAAGCGTGTACGTAATTGTGGTGTTTGAGCGGGCAATTGAGATTGGTGTGGGTTCCGGATGTGCTTGTCTGGAACGGTGCACGAGAGTGGAGCGCGCGTGCATTCAATGGATATGCATTACGGTGCCACCGGCGCAGCTTTACATCTTAACCGATCTCGGGTTGCCCTCGTTTTGTTGGAGTGTTTTCTGACTCTTGAATAGAATCTGTATGCGGAACAGCTCAAGACCAAGACTGATTCCGCCGCAAGTGAGCAGCTCAAGAAGCTTCGCGAAGAGCAGAACACGATCAGAGCACGTCAGCAGGAAGTTCGCGGCGCCAACCAGAAAGTAATTGACGAGATCCGTGCTCTTGATGAGTCGTTGAAGAAAAAGGTATGGATACCACTGGAAGTTACTGTGGGTAAAATAGCCGAATAACTAATCAATCGAATCAGATTAAGGATGTGCAGGCCGCCAAGTCCAAGTTCTCGTTTAAGTCTGTGGACGAGCTTGACGCTCACATCAAAAAGCTTGAAGCCGCGGTTGATTCGGGAACGTTGAAGCTTGTTGACGAGAAGCGTATTCTGTCGGACATCAGCTCGCTCAAGAAATCCCGCAAGTCGTTTGGTTCCATCAAAGAGCTCGAGCAGTCGATTGCCGAGACCAAGACGAAGCTTGCCAGTCTGCGTTCGACGATTGACGACAAGGAGTCCAAGGAGCTGTCCGCCAGACACCAGGAGTTGCAGGTCGAGATCAACAGCATCCGTGCCAAGTCCGACGAGGCGAACAAGAACCGGTCCACGCTGGTCGAGAAGCGTGAGGAGGCGCACAGAGTGCGCGAGGAAGCCTACAAGGCGCTGCGCCAGTACAAGGAGGACTTCTACAAGCAGCGCAAGGAATATAGCAAGTTCGAGCAGGAGGAGTCACAGAGACGGTGGGAGCGTCAGAAGGCTGAGCGGGCACAGTACGAGAAGGAGAAGAGAATGAAGCGGGCGGCTCAGCGTCTTGAGAACGCCAGCGAGCCGGCGTTTGATGCTGACATTGCATCTGCCGAATCGCTTTTGTCGTACTTCGACCCGTCGTTCAAGCCTACCTCGACTTCGCTGCGTGCGTCATCCACACTTGCCGCCCAGCCTACCCGTACCATCGAGCCTCCGTCCGGAACCAGGGAGCTGGTGAAGAAGGCAGAGGAATCTTACTTTGTCGGCAAGAAGGGCAAGAAGGGCAAGAACCACTCGTCGTCTGCTGACAAGTCCAAGTTTGTGCTGAACATCGGTATCATCGATCAGTTGTCCAAGCTGTCGATCGGCGTGCCCTCCAGCAAGGACGAGGTTCCTGCCATCTGTGACAAGCTCAAGGAGAAAATTGCCTGGTTCAAGGACAACCAGGAGAGAGTGACGGAGGAGAACATCAAGAAGGCTCAGGCCGAGATCGAAAAGCTGGAGAAGGACGCCGAAGAGCAGACGAAGAAGGACGAGGCGGCTGCCAAGGCCAAGCGGGCCAGTGCCAGTGGCAAGCGCAACGGCAAGACTGAGCCGGCGGCATCTGTTGATGGTACCCCGGAGCCAGCAGAGGCTGAGACCAAGACCGTCGGGGCACCGGCTGAGGAAGCAAAGACCGAGTAATACCGCGTTGTGTTTTGGGCCGTATTTAACGAAATGTGCTGTTGTTGATGCTATCCACGCTCGTGGAAGAGATTGTTGTGATTAATGCGTTCATGTTCCCTCGTTTGGTTTTTTTTTTCCCCTCCTCGTCATCCCTCCTGTCCCCTCAAAAAAGATTTTTTTTTTTTTGTGTTTTGTTATGTCTAAATCTTTTTTTGTCTAATACGCTTTTTTTTTCTCTGTTCATAGTACGCACGCATTTATATATCGTCTGTCTTTTTGTGTCGCTTATTAAAATCATCCCTACAAATTATTCTGGTACCTACGATGACTACATGTGAACAATCGAATAAAATCAAAACGTTTTTTTTATTTGGTGGTGGCAAAGATAAACGAAGGTAACATACAAAACTGTTTTAGTATTCATCATTGGGTTCAGGACCATCGTCTCTGGGCTCGATTCTGGGCTCGTCAGCCTCAGGTGGAGGTGGAGGCGGGATGTCGCCACGGTCGTAGCCACGGTCGCGACCACCGTCACGGCTGTCACGGCCCCCGCCACGACCGCCACGACGATCGTCGTACGATGGTCTGTCGTAACGTCTCGAGTCACCACCACCGCCACGTCTGCTGTCCTGGCGATAATCATCGTCGTAGCGACGGCGACGGGGTGGCGAACGATCACGACGGTAGGGCGAGTGCGAACGTTCTCTGGGCGGCGGTCTGTCCTGTTTGGGTTGTCAGTGAGTGAGCCCCTGGTAACAATAAAAGAAAAACATACGTCGGGTCGGAGCGAAATCGAGCTTCCCTTGAGGTCACCATTCTGCAGCTTGTCCATGACATCATCAAGATCACGCTGAGAGGGCACTTCAATCACACTATTGGATTAGAAAAAGAACCCATTCAGAGCGCAAGAAAGAAATGTGACCTACCCAGTTCCATCCCGGTTGCGCGAAACATCTGCGTAAGTTACTTCGACATCGGCACGTCTGGCGAAATCCTTCAGATCCTATGGAGGCTGCTGTAGCAAGCCATCATCTCCTCTCCCCTGCGGGGGAAAGGAGACATGCATGCTCCAGCATTAAGTTAGTAATCAATCAAAAAATTAATGACGAAGAAATAAATGATTAAAAAGATAAAGTCAACCACATAGCGGAAACGACAATATACGCTCTCAGACGGGACGAGCCTGCTGTCTACCGTATGAGAAATTAAGGACCGGGACCACCAACAAAAAAGTAGGGAAACGGGGAACCTCGACAGGGACGGAATGACATACAGTCATCCTTTAGTGTGCTGTAACAATTCGAAGGGGGAGGGGGGAGAGAGAGAGGGAAAGAAACAAAAACGGACAAATCCAAAAAGGAAATCGAGCCTGGGGCCACAAATAACACAAGAGACACAACGATATCGTAAAAGTAAGACACAATCACGATCAATAGGGATCCAGACAAGAAGAAACTAGACGTATAAAAGTCGTAGATAGCAAAAAAGACGTAGATAGCAAAGATAGGGGGGAATAGCAAACAGCACACAGAGAGCAAGGAGACATGGAAACGTGGACAGTCATTCTAGATGACAATGAACGTTTCCCTTTGAGAGACGGGAATTTAAATCATGGAAAAAGAAAACTCACCTGCCAGCTGACATCATCAGGTAAACCAGAGGCAGCAATACGGAAGCCACTGCCACGACGAGGAGCGCGGCGGTCGCCACGGTCGCGGAAATCGTCACGACGGCGGTCACCACGGTCTTCGCGAGGGCGCTGGACCTTGGCGAATTCCAAAGTCAGACGCTCACCCATGAAGTCCTTGCCATCTTGTCACTGTTAATAACAGCGACCGAGTTGAATGAGAAAAATGAGAGTTTACATACTCAGCTCTGGGACATTAGTGACCGGGATCAAATGTAGTGACAGGCATGTAGACTTACCATCAATAGCATCCTGGGCATCACGGGTAGTCTCAAACTCGACAAATCCCTAGAATTAGGCGGCTGATTCCAAACAATAGCCATAGGAGAATACGAACATATCCCGCCATGAGCTTGACCTCAGCCAGCTTTCCAAACGGCTTCAAAAGATCCTCCACATCCTCCCGCTGCGCTAGAATGATGGTTAGAAATTGCAGTTCGGCAGAGTAATTTAGTAGCAAAAACATACTGCCGCGATTGATGGGACGGATAAAACAACGAACGTCAGAATACGACATTTTCTTTGTTTACTTAACAAGAGTTGCAATCTTGTATCTGCAAACCAAATATGGGGGAGCATCAGCCGAAGAGCGAAGTTTTGCTGTCCGAAGGGGCGGAGCCCTGGGCCTGACTTAATTCTGCCAAAGGGGTACGTACCAAAATATTGCTCCCACTTGGCTTACTTGCCTCGGAGAATCTAGCAACGAGACAGACTCCGGTTTGGAGACTACAGCTTTGGGACAGACTACGGCTTGGAGACAGGCCGTGAGGAGAGTTATACGAAGAGAGAGATGCCGCAGCTTCCAAAGCCAAAGATAAAGGCCAGTGGGGCCAAGGCGCGGCCGTCGAAGCGAACCCGGCTGGCAAGTCAATTCAAAGCCAACGCAACCGTGCTGTCAGCGGGAGCAGCAGCTGCCACGTCAGGATCTGTGACGTTTATGCCTCCGGCTGAAGTCAAGCCAAACCTGAAGCTGGCGGAAAAGAATCCTGCCGAAAAAAAGGCCGACGAGGCCAAGCTTGTCCGCAGGCGGATATGGTTCACGATTGGGGCCGCGTACATATTGACGGCGGCGTGCACGTACTGGGTTCTTACCAACAAGGTCGCAGTCGACGTGGACAAATTCGAAGACGCAGAACCGCGGGACACGACTGAGGTGTATGATGAGCTGGCGGACTCGTACGATGACTTTGTTGGCAACGCGGAACTGTTTATGTTCTTGGGTCTGTGGCGGAGATCGGTTGCGAACCAGCTCAAGGGCGACGTGCTCGAAGTGTCGTGCGGGACCGGTAGGAATATTAAGCATTTAGATCTGCCGCGGTTGACTTCGGTTACGTTTTCCGATGCGTCGTCCAAGATGGTTGACGTCACGGAGAAGAAGTTCAGAGAGCAGTATCCGGAATACCGGAATGTCAAGTTTGTTGCCAGCAAGGCGGAGGATCTGCCGCTGTCACAGCAGAAGTATGATGCCATCTACGAGACGTTTGGACTGTGCTCGCATGAGGATCCGGTCAAGGTGCTGAAGCATCTGCAGGAGCTGCTCAAGCCGGGCGGCAAGATTGTGTTACTTGAGCACGGCAGGGGCTCGTACGATTTCATCAACCGGATTCTTGACCGGAACGTAAAGAAGCGTGCCGAGACGTTGGGATGCCGGTGGAATCTCGACATTGGTGCTCTGGTTCGGGAAGCCGGGCTGGTGGTTGACAGTGAAGACCGCAGCCATTTTGGCACCAACTGGAGCGTCACTGCCCACAGGGCCGGGGACAAGTTGGCAGAACAGCCGAGCAAATCAAAGAAGTTGTTTTTCTTTTGACATCTGTTGCTGAATTGTATATAGACATGAATATTTAACTCCAGATAGACACTAAACTTACACATATGGCAGCCCCAGGGTCACGTCACGTGACTTTGGTTGCCCACTGGGGACTGCTGGCAGCGACGAGGCCGGCATTGGCATTGGATATTACTGTGTATATATGTCACTAGTGTCAGCAGTAAACCCCGCCCCAAGATTTGGATCGCTGATAAGCGAAGCGGATGCCATTCGACTTTCTCGGCTGCAGATAACGTAGATCAGATAGTTCCAAAGCCAGGGGATGAACACGTAGCAAGGGGGGAGGAGGCGGCGACGACGACGACGACGACGACGACGACAACAGGCCGCACCAACGAGCTCCGCCAAAACTCACTTTAAGCTGGTCTAATTGCTATTGTTTATTCATTACAATTCTCCGGACTACGTCGATTGTCGCTGCTGAAGCTCACAGTCCAGCAGCCCAGTCAAAGTCACATGATATATGCCCTAGCCCTGATTTGGCACGAGTTAAGGTTTTTAGGTCTCAGCCGTGTTTCTTGCGGCGCGTAATTTTTTTTGCCCCTAACCCGAGCATGTATTTAAGCAGACGGAAATCCGGTTTGGCCTCCGACGACGCGGCGCTGGGAATTTTGCGCTGTCAGGTCCCGCGCACTGCCTTGAGAACTCGAATCAAACCGCACTACAGGCAATTTGGCTCTGTGTCGAGGGTGGCATTAACTTGTTAACTCTCTTAATAATCACTACTCTTCTCTTCTCTTATCCATTTTTTTTCTTCTCATTTTTTTGCTTCCTGGTTTACGACGATGGAATCACTGACAGTTCCGCGCACCGCGGCCCAGGCTAAGGCGTTTGTCGCCCCGTCCTCGTTCTCGTACCCGATGAACACTTCGGATCTGACCAGCGAGCAGCAGCAGAGGGACATCAAGGATGTCAAAGACATAAAGGATGTCAAGCTGTCTGCTGACGTTGTGCCGGCAGCTACCAACGGCGCCACCGTGAATGCGGTCGGCGGCGAATCTGCCGGATCCGGCATTGTTCCTACTCTACAGTATGCAGCATGTGCGTGACTGAGATAGACTGGATGGGTGCTAACCTGATAGAAATATCGTGGCCACGGTAAATCTTGATTGCAGGCTTGATCTGAAGACGATCGCGCTGCATGCTCGCAATGCTGAGTACAACCCAAAGGTATGTCTCCGTCGGGGGTTAGCAGACCGGTTTAATAAACTGGGGTTAACTGTTAGCGTTTTGCTGCTGTGATTATGCGTATTCGGGAGCCGAAAACTACGGCGTTGATCTTTGCGTCCGGCAAGATGGTGGTTACTGGTGCCAAGTCTGAGGATGATTCGAAACTGGCGTCACGAAAGTACGCCCGAATCATCCAGAAACTTGGGTTCAATGCCAAGTTTCTTGAATTCAAGATCCAGAACATTGTCGGATCATGCGACGTCAGGTTCCCCATCCGTCTTGAAGGTTTGGCATTTTCCCACGGTCACTTCTCGTCGTACGAGCCGGAGCTGTTCCCGGGTTTGATCTACCGGATGGTGAAGCCGAAGATTGTGCTGTTGATCTTCGTGTCCGGCAAGATTGTGCTTACCGGTGCCAAAGTGCGGGAGGAGATTTATGCTGCGTTTGAAGCAATCTACCCCGTGCTCAGCGAGTTCCGTAAACAGTAGACGCCAACAACCAAGCAAACAAACAGAAAAACACACACCTCCCACAAAACACTCGTGTATACTATTAAATTTGCATATTTTTGTCGACTTGCATGCATCGGCTTAACAAGGCCCCCCTTTTTACATTTCTTATTGCGATGTTTCTTTGTACGATAGGGAGTAATAGATGTTATAATGAGATTTAGAAAGACAGTAGAAAAGTAGGGAAGTAGACAAAGAGTGAGAGACGAAGCAGTGGGAGATAAAGTGACGCCAGTTGGGACTTCAAACAGTGAGTGGATCAGTCGAATCTTTTCGCGGTTTGCATTGCTGTTGATAGACGATGGTGAAGAACGATAGAAGGTAGAGATAGAGATAGGGCCAAGCTAGAGCTCTACCGGGATCGATCGCGAGCTCAGCATGATGAGTGGAATATCGATACGACGAGCAGTGGGACGGCGGCGGACGCAGATGGTCGAGTACGGTACGAGGATTGTTCCCGGGCTGTCGACGGTTGCGGTAGTGTGGATCGTTGTGTTTGGGAGCGGGACGGGGTGGTTTATTGTGTTGACTGTTGCTGTGCATTTGTTTGTGGTGATGTTCACTTGTCGCAGTTGCTATGGGATGTACATGGCGTGGACAAGGGTGGCGATGGTGATCCCTAGCGTGGACAAGCCAACCGGGTGCGGGCGAGTTCATGCGATTGTGATTCCGAGTTTCCACGAGTCCGTGGAGACGCTGACGGAGACGTTGGGAATGCTGGCGGGCCACGGCACCGCGGAGTCGAGGTACGACGTGTACCTTGCGATGGAAGCCAGCGAGGCCGGCGCCGACGCCGTCGCGGCGGAATTGGTGACGAGGTTCAGGTCCAAGTTCAGGTACATCACCTACACGGTGCATCCTGCGGGGATCCCGGGTGAGGCAGCGGGGAAGTCGTCGAATTTGAACTGGGCAGTGCGGACATGTTCGCGTCGATACGAGAAAGAGGAAGGAGGAGGAGGAGGAGGAGGAGGAAGGGTGGTGGTGACGGTGATGGATGCGGATACACAGTTGCTGGAGTCGTATTTCAGCGCCATTGACGGGTACGATGGTGGCAGTGGCAGCGGCAATGTGATGTTCATGCCGCTGATGGTGTTTGATCGCAACGCACATCTGATTTCGCCGCTGGTGCGGTGCGCCGACATGCTGTGGTCGGCAGCTGGCATCGCCGGGCTCTACCCTGACTCCGCCGTGAGCACGCCGACGTCGGTATACTCGCTGACGCTGGCGCTGGCGCGCCGGGTAGGATTCTGGGACCCCGGGCCTGACGCCATAGGCGAAGACCTGCACATGTATCTGAAATGCTACTTTGCCACCGCCGGCACCTTGGTCACCGTCCCGGTGTACTCTCCAGCGTCGCACTGCAACGTCGAGCACCGAGATGCGTCTGGCGGTGGTGGTGCCGGTGACGGCGTCGTGACGCGGTGGTCGCTGTCGCATGCCGCTAGGTTCAAGCAGGCGTGCAGACATATGTGGGGCACGCTCGACTCCGGGTTCGCGATCCGTCGCTCCGTCGAACTTGTGTCGGCGTTGATCCGGACCCCGGGGGCGGCGGGGACCCCGGCGCCCAGGCATGTGCAGCCTGAGCAGCACGACTACGCCGAGTTTGAGGATGAGAAGATGGAGTACATGGTGCAAGCCGGCGGCGGTGCCGCTGCTGATTTTACCACGGGCTACAAGATGCCGGTGCTGGTGTTGTCGGCGGGGGATAAGATCTCGGTGGTGGCGCGGACGGTGGTAGTGCTGCATCGCATGTACGAGGCCCATTTCCTCCCCGTGCACTACTTCGTTGACGTGATCGCGTGCAGTGTGATCCCGGTGGTGACCACGGTACCGCCGGCGTCGACGCTGGCAACGGTGCTGCAGCTCACGAGTGCGCTGCGCACGGCAGCCTTCGTCGGCGTCGTGGTGCAGATGATCGTGTACGACCGGTTGCACGCCGAGTGCGTCCGGCTACGACGAATCGCTGCCCGCAAGGCCAACGTGGTGACGATGTTCTCCACCCGTGGCCACGTCGCTAATCTGCTCGACTACGTGCTGTTCCCGATTGCTGGTACCGTGTTTGGCGCCGTGCCTGGCATCCGCGCCCAGTTCCGGCAATTCTTCACCGTCGATTTCGTGTATGAGGTTTCCTACAAGCCGAGAAGAGCAGTGTATAATACGAATTCAACAGAGTAATGTGTATATGTATAATTTAATAAGTAATAAGACAACCGACAAAGAATGGGCGTGGATAATGATGTAAATCATGAACCAAGTAGTAAATCAGGCGAAAGAATGGGCGTGTATGATGATGTAAATCAATTAACCAAGCAATAAAACAAATTAAACCGGCCATATGACCTCACAACAAACAAACAACAAACAACAAACAAACAAAGCAAAAAAAAAAAAAAAAAACTAACAACAAACAAAGCAAACAAAGCAAACAAAAAACAGGAAAGCAAAAGTGCGTAGCCGAGCCCACCACCAACCGACCTAAGGAATGTATATTACGAATGAGAACGCCGAGAGAAATGAATGAATGACTTGAACCGTTATGTGACAATGAGTGTGATGCAATGAGTGTGGATGTGTGTCGGTGTGAGGGATGAATAAATGGGGAAATGAGGGGAGGTTGTAGGATGAATTATAAAATGAGGCAGCAGGAACCGGAGGTGCGTTGGCCGACTAACAAGCTAGCCCTGGTGGCAGCCTCGAACACGTCGTCGACGCCTTCGCCGGTCAACGCGCTGCACTCGAGGTACTTGCGAGCGCCGACCTGGCGACCGACGACCTCGGCCTGGGTAGTGGACACGAACGCTCTCGGCGACCGTTTGTCGTCACCGTGTTGTTGCCGGAGATCTTTTTTCAGGCCGACGAGGATTATTGGGATGCCGGGACAGATCTCGTTGATCTCGGTGATCCATTTTGACGACACGTTGTCGAGCGAGTCTGGAGCGTCAACCGCGAACGCCACGAGGATTACGTGGGCTTTGGAATACGACAGTGGTCGCAATCGCTATCGTTAGAGAAGGTCATACAAATTTCTGGCTGACATACTTCGTATTCTTCCTGGCCGCTTTATACCACGTTAGCATCGACCCAATTCATCGGGTAGATCGCGACTTACGCTGTATCCCATAATGC
The DNA here is from genome assembly GCA_030580395.1 of Myxozyma nipponensis. Lineage (NCBI taxonomy): Eukaryota > Fungi > Ascomycota > Lipomycetes > Lipomycetales > Lipomycetaceae > Myxozyma > Myxozyma nipponensis. The sequence continues at coordinate 121,767 of JAKTSU010000028.1, forward strand.
GAGCTGTACCGATTTGCCATCAACCTATAATCAGTTTCATCCTGGTAGTGGTATTTTCACTGAAACATACCCGGCAGTCGGTCACGTAAGTTTCAAACACCGTCGGTACCTAACATTAGATGTATGCCATCAACTATCCACGGCTCAACGTACATGTTCCTACAATTAATATCCCCACATACAGCACAATATACAACAGCATCCAGCACGACATACCTTTGGAAATTCACCGAGCGTGAACACGCTCAACAGTGATGTTTTCCCACATGCGCCGTCGCCTACAATCACCAATTTCCTATCATCAGCATGATTGATCACCAGGCACGCCTGGAACTGAACCCACCTTCGTATAACGTCTCGACTGGACATTATGTCGTCAAGCAGCTTGGTCTTGGTCTCGACGGGCAGTTCTGGATTATTGTTCCTGGGTGCACACAAGTCAATGCAAAAAAACCCAGGCACCTGTAAACAAACGCGCAAGCCCCCGGTGCAGATTCAACTCTGGTTAGATGTTGTATGTTATTCAGCCTGCTTGTTGCTTTTTCCGTTTGCGAAATGGCGGCAAGCGGTGGATAAATATTTTGCAGATTCAGTTTTCGGTCGTTTGTCGCCTCGTCGTTTGTAATAATGGTGCTGTTCTCGTCCGATTTTGCGACCACCGCGGTTTTCATGGTCGCGGGTTAGGGCGTAAACCGGAAGGAACCGCCGGACCGGGTTTAGGAGAAGAAGGAGAGGATTGATGAATAGAGATTAAGGATTACAGATTACAGGTAAAGACGAATAATGATGAATCATGAATGGAAATGGAACTATGAGCAAACGTCGTGAGCGCCGAGGACCGCGTGGTTTCCCCGGATCCGACTGGCCGGATATGGGGATGTGACATGTCACAGACGCCGACAGTAGATACAAAATTTATGTGACGTGAGATGATTTAGATGGATGATAAATAGAGGAGGAGGAGAGATTAAGGACGACCGCCGGTGTAGACCAGAGCGCCGATACCCGGCTGGGACGATACCAGTGCGGACTCGATCTCTTGGTCGGTGATGGCCGGGAACCGGACCTTGTAGTATTGGTCGACCAGGGCCTTGCGGAGGCTGTCGATGCGGTCGACGGGGACGAGGTGCACGGAGCAGCCGCCGAAGCCGGCTCCGGTAACGCGGGAGCCGTAGGAGCCGTTCGCACGGGCGATTTTGCACATGGAGTCGAGCTCGGGGCACGACGTCTCGAAGTAGTTCGCCAGCGACGCATGCGACTGGTCCATCAGCGCACCGAGGCTGGTGAACAAGGTGGTGGACGACGACGGCGGGTCGAGCAGCAGCGCCAGGTAATCAAGCACGCGTTTGGCCTCGGTATAGACGTGGTGCGCACGGTGGTGCAGCTTGAGCTTGGCGTACCGCACCGGAGTTTTGGCGAGGAACCGGGCCGACAGCTGGTCGACGGAGACGCCGAGCAGGTCGGCGGCGGCCTCCTCGGTGGTATAGCAGCCGTCGTCGGGGTTCGTGAACGTGTCGTTGACGAGTCCGACCATCTCGGACAGCAGCAAGCGGCCGCGGTGGGCGTCGTTGCCGTCCCACACCGGCTCGTGCTTGATTTCGGTGGTGTAGGCGTCCATGAACCCGCGCAAGGTGCCGGTGCCGATACCGCCGTCCTGGACGAGGGTAACGCCGTACTTACGGGCAAGGGCCTCAGCGGCGATGGCGACCTCGACCACCCGCAGGTTGTAGTTCACCGGCGCCGTGTCGTGCTTGTTGGCGTGCACGAGCGAGTTTGCGATCAGGAACGACAGCGGCGGCTCGGTGGCGGGGAACTTGAACGGCGTGGCCTTGAGCTCGGGCTTGAACTGGACGTAGAGCGCATGCCCGGGCATGCCAAACACTGACGCCGACTGGTCCATGCCGCCGGAAAACACGCCGATGTGTTGCTCGGACTTGATCGCCAGCTGGGTCAGGTCGTGGCGCGACACCTCGGCCACGCCGTTGGCCCGCAGCACCGCCAGTGCGGTAGCACAGATGAACGCTGCCGAGGACGACAGTCCCGACGCCGCGGGAACGCTGCCGTCGACGACGACGTTCATGCCCGACACCGTGGCGACTCCCGCCGTGGCCCTGAGATACTGCTGAGCCACCAGCAGCCCGCACTTGAAGTAGTTTTCCCACGACGACGACGACGCGTCAATGTCGACGTTGCCGCCGTCGCTTGCGAGCTCAAACGACGCCGGTGCAAACGCGGCATCCCCATTCACCAGCGAGATCTTGCGGCTGCTAGGATCGGCTGACACCAGCATCACGATGTCGTTTTCAATTGCCATCGGCAGCACCGCGTAGTAGCAATAGTCAACGTGCTTCAATTAGCCATGTCATCTTAACATCATAGCATCATTAGCATACGCACCTCGCCGATTAAGTTAACTCTCCCCGGCGACCGTGACGCAAACTCCGGCTGGCGGCCGCCAAAACTGGCGGCAAACAGGTCGAACATCCGCCGGTACCGCACCGTCTGGTCGGTCATGGTGTAGATCTCGCTCAGCGACGACACCTCCGGCACCATATCCACCGTCATTTTTCGAGCAGAATTGTAAGTAACGCCGTGTGAAGTAGTGTCAAAACACGCAGACACGACAACTTCGTGAACTTCACGACAGTCACCGGGGCTCTAGTTATAGCATTTGCTGAGCACCATCCAGTGCCGCGCTTAGCCGCGCTAAGCTTGCCGCGGGCGGTTGCCGAAGTGGACTGATAGGGTATAGTAGGGGTAAGGTTGGGGTAAGGTTGGGGTCGCAGGCTGGAATCACAGGTTGGGGTAAAAAAAAAAAAAAAATAAAAATAAAAAAAGACTTGTGAACGCCAGAAGACGGCATATTGACGAGTCATGCTAACGTAAGCGAATAGGGGGGGGGGGGGTTATCGCTGAGTGAGAACGGAGCGTATTGATAGCAAGGCACGAAACACAAATAATCAACAACACTGGGACACAATCCAACAATAACAGTCTCACCAATAATCAACAAACAATACGGGAACACGATATGCAAGAATATCAGTGACCAAAACCGAGCTCATACTTTCCTTCATCTGTACGCGTGTTGATGTGTCATCCCCCAGGCCGTGATTGCAGTAGTGACTTCGTTGACTGCAATTGCCCCCGCGCATGTCTTCTAGGAACCTATGGCTGAAAGAATTTGAAATCCGTCGCTTACGAACCTCAACCATTCCCTTGATCAGCATACGAGCGGCAGGGAAATCGTCGTGTTAATGGAGAGATGTTCATGAACCCTTCAATGCGCGCTTTCCTTCCTGCCATCAATCTATGCCCAGCAGTCGCAGTTGACACTTGGCAAGAGTGACGTTCAGCGGTTCTATCTGAGCAGGGTTTAAAGGTTGTTGAGAGCTCACGGTTAAGCCCGAAGGGTGTTAAACCAAATGGCTCCTGCCGCGATTTTTTTTTTATTTTTTACGTAATCACGTGCTTAATAACTAAATCCCACGTTTACGTCTGCAATCGCGCGAACAGTGTTGTTTTTTTTTTTTTGACTGATGAGTGTGATATGTCTCATCACATATACTTATCGCTATAGCTACTACCATCGCCGCCATTCTAGTCGGTTGTGCAGTGATTAGGCTATCACCGCCGTACATTACAGCGGGATTCAAATTGATGGAAATGAATGACGACGAAATGCACAACAAACCGTCAGGTTCGGGGGCGATGCAAATTGCTGTCGTACTTTCCGGGGTGATTGGAGATGCCGCTGAAATGCCGATGGAATATTCCGACGACGTCACTATGAGCCGCACCGGCCGGGGGATCGCCGGGTCGTGCGGCGCGTACCTTCAACACGTGATATGCTACGAGACACTGATTATCACAATGCAGGGCTAGGGCTGGTTGCCAGGGTCCGGGGGGGTGGGGGAGAAAGGGTTTTGTAACGGTAGGTTGCAACCGCGAAAGTTGCTTTTGTAGTCAAGGGTTTCGTAATTGATGACACTTGACACCGATGATAACTATGAATCCCTTAAACACTTCGTTTCTGCACCAACAATTTGATTGGCAACTCGTTCCTCAGGAGCTTAAGGAAGCAAAGTCGATTTAAAATGTTGATGCCCAGCCATTGATTACATCAATCTAATGGCTGGCCTAGTCTGGACTTTTATAAACTCCCTCCACCGGCCAAAAACTTCTTATCACCAGCACCAAACCCTCGGGAGGTCATAAATTTACCATCGTTGCCCCGTGTAAGTACAAGACACTCGGGATTCGTGCGGCTCGAGGGAGGAAAGTCTTTACGTCGTTTAATCGTCCTCGGGGTGGAAGTAAATTTTTTGATTTGATCGACGACATTAAGGAAAGCACGGGATGACGGATGAGAAACGAGTGATTGGCGAGGTTGACGACGGCAGCGATAGTGCCAAGCGGGTGAAATTGGACGGTGCCGGTGTCGGTGTTTCCGGTGGTGATGACCGGGTCGATGACCGGGTCGATGACCGGGATCAAGCCAAAGGCGTGGCGAGGATCAAGCCTGAGTGAGTAGTAGCGACCAGTAACGGCGAGCGAGCCCGGCTAATGGTAGATATTTGGTAGCCAAAACGGAGAAGGTTGTTGAAGTTGATGACGACGAAGCCGAGGCGGCTGGTCGGGGTGGTGGTGGTAGTAGTAATGGGAAAGGAAAAGGCAAACAACGAGGGCAGAACAAGAACCGGCGGTTTGCAAAAGTGCAAGACGAAGTGCAGCTGTGTGAGGCGTTTGCGTCGACGGGGACGTGTGGGTTCGGTAGCGAGTGTCGGTTCGAGCATGACGTGGCGCGGTATCTCGACGCCAAGCCTGCGGATCTGCCTGGTCAGTGTCCCGTGTATGCTGCCATTGGCTACTGCCCGTCTGGGATCAAGTGTCGGTGGATGGGCACCCACCTGGACGCGATCAACACGGCGATGAAGGGAACCGCGACCACCGCGACGGCGACGGAAACTAATCGGATCTCGAGGGAGGTGCAGAGCGCGCTGCAGAAGAAGAAACTGCCGACGGCAAAGTCCGACGTGGTGATCCCGTACCTGGACTCGCTTAAGATCCACGACGATAAGGAAGAGAGCCGGGCAGAGTATGTGCAGTCGCCGATGGAACCGGAGCAGAAACGAGTACTGGATCTCAAAGGCAAGAAGATTCTGTCGCCGCTAACGACGGTGGGCAACCTGCCGTTCCGACGACTGTGCCGATGGTTCGGCTGCGACGTGACGTACTCTGAAATGGCGCTCAGTCTGCCGCTGATGCAAGGCAACAAGTCGGAGTGGGCGTTGGTGCGGTCGCATGCCGACGAGCAGGCCCGGTTCGGGGTCCAGCTGGCGGCGTCCAAACCGTGGCAGGCGATCAAGGCCACCGAGATCGTCGTCGGCCAAACGTCGGCATTGCACGAGGTCAATCTCAACTGCGGGTGTCCGATCGACCTTGTGTACCGTACCGGTGCCGGCTCGGCGCTGCTGGACTCCCAGCCCAAGCTGGTACGGATGCTGAAAGGCATGAACATGGTCTCGGGCGAGACTCCGGTGACGGTGAAGATCCGCATGGGCACCCGCGACCACCACCCGACCGCGGACAGGCTGGTGACGAAGCTGGTGGACGCCGGCGACGTGGCGGCGATCACGTTGCACGGCCGGTCCCGGCAGCAGCGGTACACGCGGCAGGCGGACTGGGCGTACATCCGGCAGGTGTCGCGCACGATCCGGGCCGCCGAGGCGGCGGTGGAGGACGACAAGGATAGAAAAGACCGCAGCCAGCGCCGGATCCAGTTCGTCGGCAACGGCGACTGCTTGTCGTGGCACGACTGGTGGACCGCGGTCGACAGCTGCGAGGTCGACAGCGTGATGATCGCCCGCGGCGCCCTTATCAAGCCGTGGATCTTCGACGAGATCGAAAAGCGGCAGTACCTGGACAAGTCGGCTTCCGAGCGTCTCGACATGATCAAGAAGTTCGCCAGTCTCGGGCTCGAGCACTGGGGGTCGGACCAGTACGGCGTCAACACCACCCGCCGGTTCCTGTGCGAGTTCCTGTCGTTCTCGTGCCGGTACGTGCCCGAGGGCATTCTCGAGGTTTTGCCGGCCAAGATCCAGGACCGGCCGCAGCTGTGGCGCGGCAGGAACGAGCTCGAGACGTTGTTGGGGTCGACTGATTACAAGGATTGGATCAAGATCAGTGAGATGGTGTTGGGGCCGGTCCATGAAGATTTTGATTTCGTTCCCAAGCACAAGAGCAATAGCTAGCAAGAGCAATAGTCAGAAAAGACAATAGCACAATAGTTGAAACATAAGCACGGTAGATTGTAGGAGCAGCGAGCATACGAGGTAGGAAGGTAGTGTCGAGGTAGGAAGGTAGTTGTCGAAGTAGGGGGTAGTGTCGGGGTAGGCAGATGGCTTCTATTACTAGGACGGTGTACATCGTTCCCTGTCTATCGGTCAAAATATACGTTACCATCTCGGTTCTTTTATCTTATCCTTCCTAATCCTTCTTTTTGTCGCCAACAGGATTGACGGAGTCGCCCAGCTTGACGTACTCATCCGACAGGCCCTTTGCCTGTTTCTTCAACGTCTCGAGATCAGTCTGTTTCGCCCGCAACTCTGCCTTGAGCTTCTCGATCTCGGCTTGGCCTCCGCCGTGCGACGTGGGATCCGCTGACGACTTCTTCATGAGCGCCACCGCGTCCTGGGCCGACAGCAGGTCCACCACCAGCCCGTACGTCTGGACGAGGATCACCGACAGGAACAGCGTGAAGCCGCAGAGATACATGTTGCGTTGGGAGTAGAACTTGCGAGCCTGAACTTCGGACCTGTCGATGCCGGTCGCCAGCATCTTGCCGGAGTCCACCGACGCTACCACTTCCGACTGCACCCTGTACACGCGATTCACGGAGTCGATGAACAAAATCAAAATGAACACAAACGTAATCTTCGATTAGCAAGACATCCCTACCCCCGGGGGGGAAGGTTGCATCGACGTACCTTGAGGGTATACTGAGCTCGGCCGAGGAACTCGTTCGTGGATAGAAAGTGGAACAGTTTCCGTTTGAATCGTCCCGGCAGCGGTGCCACGAGGATAAAGAAGCTGATCATCTCCACGATCATTATCACAAAGACCTGTTTCGTTAGTTCAATCTTGGGTTAGTTTATAAAAGACTTACCAAGGTGTAGTAGAGTGTCATTTTGTCCAGTTGCTGTTTGCTGTTGTTGAGGTTGCTGTTGTTGTTGCTGGATCAGATCAGATCAAAATGCATTACGTCGCTTGGGATGAATTAGTGATCGACGGGAAGGGTTACCCGGTACAAAGCAGTTAAGGGGCAGGTACGTTAACGGTAGGTGATGTAAGGCATACTAAGGCTTATATTAGGTGAAACTATACGCTATTGGCAGTGTTGAAATCAATCAAAGCCTCCTTGACTCTGGCCGACATCGTCTTCTCGCCCTCACGGACCCAGACCCGGGGATCAAAGAACTTCTTGTTGGGCTTGTCGGCGCCGTCCGGGTTGCCGACCTGGGACATGATGTAGTCCTTCTTCGTGAGCACGTAGTCGCGGATGCCGGTCAGGTACGCGTACTGCAGGTCGGTATCGAGGTTGACCTTGACGACGCCGGAGTTGATCGCGGTGGTGAACTCGTGCTTGGACGAGCCGGAGCCGCCGTGGAACACGAGGAAGATTGGCGTGTCGGATTCGGACGACAGCTTTTCCTTGGCGTACGCCTGGTGCTTGGCGAGCAGGTCCGGCTGCAGACGCACGTTGCCCGGCTTGTACACGCCGTGGACGTTGCCGAAGGCGGCAGCGATCGAGAAGTACGGGCCGAGCGGCGCCAGCGCCGAGTAGACGTCGAAGATGTCCTCGGGCTGGGTGTAGAGCGAGGCGTTGTCGACGCCGGTGTTGTCGACTCCGTCTTCCTCGCCGCCGGTGATGCCGATCTCCATCTCGAGCCACTGCTTCATCGGCGCCGCCCGGGCGAAGTACTTCTTCACGATCGCGATGTTCTCGTCCTTGGGCTCTTCCGACAGGTCGAGCATGTGCGACGAGAACAGCGGCTCGCCGAACTCCTTGTAGTAGGCTTCGTCGGCGGCCAGCATGCCGTCAAACCACGGCAGCAGCTTCTTGGCGCAGTGGTCGGTGTGCAGCACCACGGGGATGCCGTAGGCGGGGGCCACGGCCCGGATGTAGTGGGCAGCGGCAATTGCGCCGGCAATCGATGCTTTTTGGTCCGAATTCGAGACCCCCTGGTATTAAAAAGGTGCTGAGATGAACAAAGAAGCATGACTAACCTTTCCGGCGAAATAAGCGGCACCGCCTTGCGACGTCTGCAGGATGATGGGCGACTTTGAGTCCCGGGCGGCCTCGAGGGCAGCCACCACGGTAGACGACGACGTCACGTTCTGGTGATGAGCATCAGTCCGTTTACTTGAGCATCATCATACTTACGATAGCAGGAATGGCAAACTTGTGCTCCTGGGCATACTTGAACAACTAATAAATTAGCATCGCTCAAGATCAGATCATCGGAACGACAACCGACCGACAGGCCAGAACCAAAAAACAAAAAAAACCAAACCAAACCGCACATACGTTGAGCACGTCATCACCGACAATGACACCGGCCTTGCGAGTAAGCACGTCGAGAACAGACATTTTGATGAGTTGTTGTGAATTGTTTGAAAAAAAAAAAACGCAACAAACGAAGAACGCAGCAAAGAAGGAAACGAAGAAAACGAAGAAAACGAAGAAAAGCGGGATTGGAAGACCAAGAAGCGCGGGTAGCCGCGACTGCCAGGGCGACAGGGTCAGCCAGCGCTAGTCCATGCAAAGCAGCAGCTGATGCTTGAAGCGCATTACATCATCGCCTGCATCAGCAGGCAGGCACATCTTGCATTGCACGGCAGTCGTCGCGGACTGCGATATCCGACGAGCTACGGGTTGCGGGGGAAGCCACTACCGCCAGCGTTCCGACGAGCAACGGCAGGCGGGCAACGGCAGGCGGGCAACGGCAGGCGGGCAACGGCAGGCGGGCACCTGACGGTCGGCAATGCGTCCCCAACCGGCACCACTGCCGGCAGTAGCAGTAAATATGGAGATGGAGCAGAGCAGAGTAGAGTAGAGTAGAGTAGAGTAGAGTAGAGTAGAGTAGAAGATGTCCGGTGATGATAGTAGTGGGGGCCCTGCGGCATGTAACGGTTCAGCATGACGGGATTGGACGGCAGCGAACCGGGATTGGCGGGATGCCACCGGCGACTGCTTCGGCTGCATGACGGCTTGACGACACCTGACGACGGCACGGATCATCACGATGACGAGAACTAGGCGGAGACGGACGGAGTGGTCCACCCCGGGGTTGTCGCAGCAGATGACACAGTCCGGTCCATAAGCACCCATAAGCACCCATAAGCAACAGTGCATCATCACCTGGAGTGGGATACTGTTGGTGTTGTGTGAACTTATTGGTATTAGGAGTTAGTTTTGAACAGCCAAGATACTGAATACAGCACCATAGGAATCGAACCTGCAAATCATACTGAAGTCTGAGACTAAAGATGAACCCGTAAACTAGATAGTTCATATGACCTAGTCGTAAATCTGGCTGAGTAGGGTTTTGTATAAACGAACTGAAACTTTACCGACGTCTTAGTAACCAAACAACTTCCCGTGTAAGCAAGAGTGCAACCTCTGATCAAAAGATAATAAACGTGAAGATGTTGCAAATGTATAAGCTATCAGTTTGATAGGCTTCTTGTTAATATTACATGATTGAGATATTAATCTAACTAATGTTGACTCTTGAACCACCTTGATTACCGGATACTAACGTAAGCGAATCGTATGTTGTAAGACCATAGAGTATGGATGTGCAGCATCGATTACAAAAATGCTGTACGAAACTGAAATAATCAAAACGGCCTCACCAAAATCAATAATTAATACTGGAACACCATCTCCAACAATAACGTAGCCAAACTCTCCTTCCCAAACTAGTACAGCAGCGAAAGCCATGTCCTTTGTAGACCACTGAACCCACCTTGACTTCTCCAAAAACTCGCTACAATGCTATAGATAATGCTCTCGCTTTTCTCTAGCGTTACCACCACCATCATTACCGGCTACGTTATCCACCATGCACGTCTTTGGTTAACAAGCGTACACTACACCTGTTTGGTACCGTTTCTTAGATAGTTGCATAAAAGTTCTCGACTTGAATCAGCGCAAGACCTTATGATACTGGGACATCTATTGAATATTGGCAAAATGTAAATCGATCTAAATGCACTACGTTAGTATCTGCTGATTTTACTGACCACGGCGAGGCGCAACGTGACCGAGGATGCTGCTTCACTGGTCACGTGCCGGGGACTTTAAAGAGTTGTAACGGATGGCATGATTGGACTACGGCAGTCGTGTTTAACATCTGATTGAAAAGTCGGCGGTAATAAAGTAGTAGAACAAGTGTCGTGGGGTTGATGTCAGGCAGTAGTGAATCGACGGGTACATGGGGATGACGTAAACGGCTTTGTACTAAGCAGGGGTGCTTCCGTGCGATATCCGCAGATCATATGTTCTGCCGGTCAATAGAAATGCGGAACTATCAAGTAGAAAAGAATCGACTCAAGATAAAAGCAGTGAAGTTTGACGAGTCAAGTATGCAACCAGCTAGAGGGAGAGACGAATATGACTGGCGAACCATCAACAACGAAACCCTCATGCGTCGGAGTTAGGGTGGGGTTAGGTCACGTGGCGGGGCGAGTTAACGCCAATTTCAGCCGTCCTGACTGGCTGCAAATTAGTCGCTCCACTTCTCTCCACGGCGGCGGGCGTCGTCGTGGATCGTGGACCTTGCGTTCAATCGCACTGCAGCATCTCAATCGCAATCGCAGTTGAGGCATCTTGATTGAAGCATTTCAATTGCATCTCAATTGAAGGATCTCAATTGATCTCATTGATCTAAGATCGCAATGGGCATCCAGACGATCAAAACCACGCCGTTTGAAGGCCAGAAGCCAGGCACGTCCGGGCTGCGCAAGAAGGTGAAAGTGTTCCAGCAACCGCACTACACGGAGAACTTCGTCCAGGCGATCCTGTGTTCGATTCCAGAAGGCGCCGAGAACGCGACACTGGTGATCGGCGGCGACGGCCGGTTCTACAACTCCGAGGTGGTGCAGACGATCGCCAAGCTGGCGGCAGCGAACGGCGTCGCCAAGCTGATCATCGGCCAGGACGGGATCCTGTCGACTCCGGCAGCGTCGCATGTCATCCGCAAGTACGGTGCCACGGGCGGGATTCTGTTGACGGCGTCGCACAACCCGGGCGGCCCGGACGCGGACTTTGGCATCAAGTACAACCTGTCGAACGGCGGGCCGGCGCCGGAGTCGGTCACGGACAAGATCTACGCGGTGACAAAGACAATCGCGTCGTACCAGATGGCGACGTCGATCGGCGAGATCGACCTGGCGACGGTCGGCGCCGCCACGTACGGCAGCCTGGCGGTGGACATCATCGACCCCACCGCGGACTACGTGGCGATGCTGAAGGACGTGTTTGATTTCGAGCTCATCAAGTCGTTTTTCGCGTCGCACAGCGACTTCCGGGTGCTGTTTGATGCCCTCAACGGCGTCACGGGACCGTACGGCAAGGCGGTGTTTATCGACGAGCTCGGGCTGCCGCCGTCGTCGGTGCAGAACTGCGTGCCCAAGCCGGACTTTGGTGGGTTGCATCCTGATCCGAACCTGACGTACGCCCACACGCTGGTGTCGGCGGTCGACCGTGACGAGATCCCGTTCGGGGCCGCGTCCGACGGCGACGGCGACCGCAACATGATCTACGGTGCCGGCGCGTTCGTGTCCCCGGGCGACTCGGTGGCGATCATCGCTCACCATGCCGCCGACGCGATCCCGTACTTCCGCAACGGCGGCGTGCACGGCCTGGCGCGGTCGATGCCGACGTGCGCTGCGATTGACCTGGTGGCGGCCAAGAAGGGTCTCGCCGTGTACGAGGTGCCTACGGGGTGGAAGTTCTTCACGGCGCTGTTCGACGCCGGCAAGCTGTCGATCTGCGGCGAGGAGTCGTTCGGCACCGGGTCCGACCACATCCGCGAAAAGGACGGGCTGTGGGCGATCGTGGCGTGGCTCAATCTCATCGCGTTCACCGGCAAGAGCATCCGCGAGATCCAGGCCGAGTTCTGGGCCGAGTACGGCCGCACGTTCTTCACCCGGTACGACTACGAGGCAGTGGACTCTGCCGGGGCTGACCGCGTGGTGGCCAATCTCGCCGCCATGATCACCAGCAACTCGTTCCCGGATACGTTCACGGTGGCCGACTGCGGCGACTTTGCCTACACCGACCTCGACGGCTCGGTGTCGGATCACCAGGGTTTGTACGTCAAGCTAGCTGACGGCACCCGCGTCGTGGTGAGATTGTCCGGCACTGGGTCCTCGGGGGCCACGATCCGGTTGTACGTGGAGAAGCATGAGCCTGCGGGGGGTGTCGCGGGTGAGGTCGATGCGGGGGAGTACTTGAAGCCTAGTGTGCAAGCTGCGGTTGATTTGCTTCGGTTGAAGGAGTTTATCGGTCGCGACGAGCCGGATGTTAAGACTTAGGGGGTACAGACGGCAGTCTAGGGTACAGACGGCAGTCTAGGGTACAGACGGCAGTCTAGGGTACAGACGGCAGTCTAGGGTACAGACGGCAGTCTAGGGTACAGACGGCAGTCTAGGGTACAGACGGCAGTCTAGGGTCTACTACAGTACGGTCTATATAACAGTCTACCGATGTGAGGCCGTGGCTCTCTAATCCATCTATCTAATCTAATGCATCCTCCCAACCCTCCGCCTGCTACTCGATTAGCTCCCCACGGGTCATCTCCACCGACCGGTTCGCTCTTAGGTCTACCAACCCCGTCTTCTTTACGGCTACCGACCCCGTCTCGAACCTCTACAAAACCCCGTCAAATACTATATAGGCGGTGTGGCCTATATAGTGTCCCGACCATCGATCGAGCAGCCCTATGGGAGAAAGCCCTAGACGGCATGAACCTTGTGGAAACCTAGTGTGCATGCCCTCCACCCTATGACTGCCGTCTATACCCTAAGACCCCGGTAACAAGTCACATTTTGTTGCATTCCATGCCTGCCTAACCAGGGCAAGGGCGGCGGCCGCGGCGAAAAATTCAGTGCTGATGGCGGGCCACACTATAAGGCTGCGGTGCTGCCTTTGCCCACTCTGCAGCCTTTTGCTTCACCACTACGAATAAGCAGTACGCACCCTTACGTTGTACGCCTATAGCAAGAAGCAAAACGTGAGTGAGGGAAACAAGCCCACAGGGACGACGTCGCGCGTCGCGTACCGTCGCGTTGGTGGTGATGATGATGCCGATGTCTGCATCACTACTGTGGTAGTGTGTTGTCACGGTGTCTGTTACTGTCATGATCATCAATCGTCCTGTGCGATGGATCGATCGATCAACAGGGATCATGCAACAACCCATCACCACCACCGATGTACACGCGTCGCAGCACCATGCCAACAACATTCGCATGATGCAGTACTAATATCTAGATGCCTAAAGACGTCAAGACTAGAAAGACCAAGGTTGGCGGCAGAAGAAAGAAGGGTATGATGTTGTTGTTGTTGTTGTGATCGTGGTGGTCATGAGCAGTGCTAATGGTGTAGACCCCAACGCACCCAAGCGATCGTTGTCGGCGTACATGTTCTTCGCCAACGACCAGCGCGACAACGTCCGCTCCGAGAACCCCGGCATTGCTTTTGGTAGGTCCAATGGATGATATTCACGACTGTCAATGTGTTGGGCAATGCTTACCCCCCAATCAGGCCAGGTGGGAAAGCTCCTCGGTGAGCGATGGAAGGCACTGACCCCGAAGGACAAGATCGTAAGTCTTTTACTGTACTGCTACGTTTGGATGGTTGTACTAATAAAAAAAAAAAAAAGCCTTATGAGACTCGTGCTGCCCAGGACAAGAAGCGCTACGAGGACGAGAAGGCGTCGTATCTTGCCAACGGCGGTGCTACCGAGTACGACGACGAGTAATCGGTTGTTTGTATCGATCGGTTGTTTGTATTAACCGGTTGTTTGTATCAATCGGTTGTTTGTATCAATCGGTTGTTTGTGTTAACCGGTTGTTTGTGTTAACCGGTTGTTTGTATCGCTTAACCGGTTGTTTGTAATCGGTCGTTTGTAGGACATGTATACTTAGTTGCTTTTATGTTATAAACCGTTAAACCTTACCAACTATTGCCTCACTGCCACTCCGCCATCTCATCTCCTTGCCTTTCGCCCTTAGCCCTTCCGCTGCTGCCTTGCTGCGCTACCCGTTACTCTCTGCGCCAAGTCCGCCGGGTCACTGATGGCCACCCAGGTAACGGAGGGTAACCGGAAGGGTAACGGGTAACATCGTGTCTCGGGGGGGTTGTTGGCGGGGGTAACAACCCCCCCCAGTCACATTCCACCAGGGTACGGGCGGTTTCCATCAGCGCCCCCGCTGTTAATCTGCTGTGCTGATGCTGCTGCTGCTGCTGCTGCTGCTGCTGATGCTGCTGATGTTGCTGTTGCTGTTGTGGTGCCGGCATGGACGAGAACCAAGGGTTTTGGGTTCGGCAATGGATGATAATGACATACCAGTTGCTTCATTGCTACGTGATAACCGGGGATGACTAGGTGACATGATTAGATAACTAGGTGACATGATTAGATGAATAGATCGATGGTTGACATGCATCAATTTGACATGCCAGTAGAAGCAATCTGGTATGCGCATAGATCACTAGTTGGCATGCAAATGCAATCAGTTTGATATGCAAAATGCAATCAAAAGTTGGCATATCTAGAATCCCATAGATGAATCGTTGACATGCAAAGAATCAATTCGCCTGTAAAATTCACCTGGAAACAATCAATTCGCCTGTAAAGAAGCAAAGATGAATCGCTGGAACCAAC
>JAKTSU010000029.1:0-134891 GCA_030580395.1 Myxozyma nipponensis
CCCCCCGGCTAACTGTTAAAGTCTACAATGTGCCACTGCCGGTGATATTGAAATATAATCTGGTATAGCAAAGTGCAATTGGTCTCTGTCGTACATGCCATCGTCATCCACAATGTCTGCTGCCAAAATCGGCCCGGCAAAAAATGACACGTGACAGGGCAACAAGTAAACCCTGATACCCTAATGACCCTCCATCCGCGGCGTCCAAAACTCACGCGCCGTCGTCGAGCTTGCAATAATGGTGATCCGATCAGACAAGCAGGAAAGCCGCCCAGAAGTCAACCGTTTCGATCAGAGATCATCACCCTCGATTTAGATCACGAGATTTACTGCTTGTTACGATGTCGTCTCTCGATCCAGCACGAGCCAACAAAATCGACGTCAGCGTATGTGGGGAATCTGTGTCATCGGCTGCAAACGAAACTTGACTGCTAATCCAATAGTCGCTCTCGCCTGAAGAGCAACGGATATTTCGAATGTACGGCCGGTTGCCGTCGCGGCATGACATCATCCAAAACAAATTGAAGGTAATAAGGCTTTGCTTCTGCTTCTGCTGCGTTCACAGGTTCGGTGCTAACCACGTCGATCCAGGATCGGAAGTACTTTGATTCAGGAGACTACGCGCTGTCAAAAGCCGGCAAGGCGTCGTCAGCAGGCGTGACAAACATCGGCAGTCAGCATCCAGTGCCAGAAAACATCCCCCACTCCCATGGCAGCTTCAGTGGTGCGTCAGGCCATTCGCCTACGGGTTCAGCGTCGGCGTCCCCGGTCAAGGAGAGCAATCTGCTACATGAATCGCCCCAGGCTCAGTAATCATCATCAATTCAAACAATCGACCACCTCACGTTTCTGTCTCTCGTTCAATTGATAATTGGAAATCCAGTATATATAAATATTTGCTTTTGTCGGCGTTAGGTTTAGTTTAGCTTGGTTCAGGTTCTGACCGTTATGGTTCGTGCTGTTGCGTTTTTTTTTAATTTATTTATTTATTTATATATAACTTATATGTTTATATATATATGTGAGGGAATCATGAATTACCAGCTCCACCTTTCGTAGCCTCTGCAATCTGCACTACCTTGCCACTGGGATTGCCCGTGCCGTCAGGCTCGCCGAAGAAGACAACCAAGGCAGTCATGTCGTCGCGGTAGCGCCTGGACACCGGCGGCGGGATGCTAGCGAGCATGGCAGTTTTCTCCTTGTCGGCGCCGCCGAGGGCGTTGCGGATGACGTGCGTGGCGGCGTTCTTGTCCTGGATCGTGAACAGGCCGCGGAAATGCTTGACGGTCGCCAGCGAGTTGCGGAACGCGACCGAGTCCTGGTCGGCAGACTCCCGGGCTTCGACCCGGGACGTGAGCTCGGTGGTGTCGGACCTGACGGTGATGTCCGACAGGTCGGTGACCCTGGACAGCAGGCCCTTGGACCGGACGCCGTTGGTGATGCCCTCCGGCGGCTTGCCGCTGTCGATCTCGGCTTTGCGAATCCATTCCGTGACAAGCTGGACCGACTCGGTGCACGACAGCTCGTCCCAGATGCCGTCGGTGGCGAGGATCAGGAAATCGCCAGGCTTGACCTTGGTGGTGATCACTTCCGGCCGGGCCGTCACGTACGGCGGCGTCGCGTACAGCGAAGGCGCCGGCCGGCCGAAGAAGTTCTTCGACAGCTGGTCGAGAATCTCCGGCATCAGCTTGTACCGGGCGTCGCCAAACGCCCTCGTCGGCTCCAGTCCGCCGAGCACTCGCCCGTTGCGAACCACGTTCTTCTCGTTCGGGTGCTCCTCTTTGAGCCGTTTGGCCTCGCTGACGTTGCGGCCGCACTGGTCGTACGACAACGGAGTCGCCAGCCAGTTGCCGCTGCTGTCTCGGTGCCCGAGCACGGCCCGGGAGTCGCCAGTGCACGCGACCTTGAGGGTGCCAGTGGCAGAGTCGTACAACGACATCAGTGCGCATGAGCCAGACATCGCCGGCATCAGCAGCTCCGGCGACGCCGGCTTGTAGGGATTGTCGAGCAAAAAATTGATCGGCTTCTTGACAAGGTCATCGTCCAGTTTCTGGAACCCGCGCTCGATAGCTCGGTCCGCGTCCCGGCTGTTGCTCGGACTCTCAACCAAATAATCCGACCCAGTGCGCTCCGGTTCGACCTGTTCCATCAACTCCCGGGCAACATATGGCACCAACATCTCTCGCAGCCGAGCCGACGTACTCCAGCCTCTATTTTATCAACATTAGTCAACAAAAAAAAAAGTTTAAGTAAAAGACTCACCCGTGACCATCGAAAACGCCAAAGAAGTTCCAATCAGTGTTGCCGTCGAGAAACTTGACGTTGACGATCTTGGCAGTGTAGTCGTCCTCGATCTGGGGGTTGCTGGCGAACTGGGTCACGTCGAACCTGACGACACCGTTGCCACGCTCGACCTTGTAGGCCTCCTCGTTCTCGCGCAGCTTGGCTGAGACCTCGGGCTCGGTCAGCGTGGTGATGGTCTTGGTGCCGTACCCGGCGGCTCGAGGGAAGTACACGTCGCCGTTGAGCTTGGTGATCTCCGACCGAGGTCTCGAGTCGCACCTGATCAACGACGGTGACGACAGCGACAATGCGAGCCGGCGGCGGGCGGCTGCTGTCGAAGTCGCAGCCGCCCATAAAGACTGAAATTCGGTCGACTTGTTGGTGACATATATTCCCGCCGCCGACGCAGCCACGGCAGCAGTGGCGGCCACGAACGCTTTGTTCCCGTGGCGGTCGTCGTCGTCGTCGTCGTTCTGCGACCGCCCATTTTTACCGTCCCTGTCACGTTCTTCTCGGCCGCTCCTGCTCGAGCTGTAGCTACCGCCGAGTCGCCAGCGAGACCGTGTCGAGAGTGATATTGATGACCTCGGCGACAATAGCGGTGTCGATGATGATCTGCCGGCACCTGCGCCGCCACCACCACCACGACCGGGCGCCAGTGGTTTCACGCCGTGTGAGAGACGATTTACGCCGTGTGTGCGGGTAAGTGCAAGCATGGCGGTTTTTGTTGTGTTCTTGGAACGCTGAGTATGTAGAAACAAGCGACAGGTAGATCAGAGTTGAAAACGCGTGCGATGACCTCTCCATAAATAAAATTGCTTAGGGAGGCGGCGGGCATGACAGGAACGATAGTCGCAAGCGCGGATAATTTGATCGACCATCCTCATCCAAGCTGCACAGCGACCGTGGATATATACAGATCCATGCCATGGGGACAATAACTGTCGAATTTTCGTACGTCTCCTAAACCAGGGCCTTTTGCAAGTAACCTGTCTAACAAGCCAGCGGCGGACTGGAGATGCTGTTTGACAATATCAGATCACGGCAGGTAGATGTATCCAAACTAGCGACGGCGGCAGCGCCGACAATTGCTGATCTGGTCAAATATCTATGCCAGGTGGAAATGGCGGATAAGCGGCGAGAGCTGTTTGTCCTGGACGGGTTTCATGTGTACGTTTCATCGTGGCTTGTTCAGGTTGTCCAGAGCTAATCGCGACGTAGGCGGCCCGGCGTGCTGGTGCTCATCAACGACGCCGACTGGGAGCTTGAAGGAGAAGAAGCGTACGAGATCCAGGACGGTGACGAGATTTTGTTTGCATCTACTTTACACGGCGGCTAGTCGCCGTATGGAACTGTATCATCATTGTATTATAATTGTATTATATCCTGTATCATAGCAAACGCAATCCTCAGCCGGCGGTGGAGGACTGAAGCAATTCAAATTCGTCAGACGTGACCGCCGAGTCGAGCACACGGTCCGAACCTGAAAGCACCGCTACTGCCGAAGATGACGACGCCGTATCGAACGACAGCGGCGGTTCGACATGACCAGCTCGGCGGGGTGATGACGACGACGACGACGAGACAGTCAACGACGGATGCTGCTGGGACGACCGGAGAATGGCGTGGTCTGGATTGTCGGTACCCAGTAAACCATCGCCATCAGACGGCAGAATCACGTCGGAGACTTGGGTGTCCACTTGGTGGTAAACAAATTGATCCTGCGACGACGGTTAGCTCTCATGATCGACAGCATTGCGCGAAGAAACTCAACTAGATCTAGAGCCCTGAGCGATTTGCGTTTGGTCGAGCGCACTGCGTGTTTGCAGAACAGTGCGACCAAGTTGCCGTGGTTTGGAGCTGCTGTTGCCGCTGCCGCTGCTGCTGCTGCTGCTGCCGGCTCAGCTCTGTCTCGCCGCCTGGTCAAGATGTTGATTATCGACGGAACAATCGTTTGCGTAATCATATCCACATGCGCACCAAGGCCCTATCTGTTAACAAAACAACAACAACAACAACAATAATAACGGTTAGATTCCATGTAATAGTCATCCTTACTTCACGAAACCGTGGGCAAAACATAAATGGCAGATTCGGCGCCAGCACATGGACAATGATGATCGTCATCGCCGTGTCGACCACGGCGATGGCATCGTCGGTCAACACATGGGTATACTTGGTATCTGCGGGCAATGATGATGATAGTGCAAGCGTAAAATCAATAGTAACTTCGGTAACGTGGGAATGTGGAATTGGATATTCACTGAGCCGGTCCGATAACGATGGCGAGGTTGGGTCGAATTGCACTAGTCGGTTAGACGCCGCAACAATGCCGGGAGGGGGGGTGCCACATACGGTCAAAACTGGAGGTGTAGACAGATAGTCGAGGAATCAGGCCGACGGTTTCCCAAAACTACGCGGGTCAGTGGGCATGCCTGGCGCCAAGGTGAACGTATGGACCTACTGCAGACCGTGCGATCGCGATTGCGATACGCTCGAGCATGCCAGTCTCTGCAGCCCCATTCGTGGTAACCACAAATACAATCTACAATTAGCTTGCACGTCACATCACCAGCAATGACTGGAATACCTTGGTCTGGCGTGTCGGCATGCCAACCACGTCGGTCCATCGCCGCGGCATGCAGGCACCAGCCGGCAGGCGCGTGGTCCACCGCACATCAGTGTGCAACCTAAGCAACGGCGTGCCGTCGGCAAGCTCAAGTACAGCCGGGAACTCTTGTTCGAGCTTGAATTCACAGCGCATCACGAGTTGTCTGACGTAAATTCTCCACCACCACGACGGTCCTCAGTTCGGTCCGCATATGCCATAGTCGAGAACGCGTCTCGGGGACGGTCGAGCTTTTTCTGGTGCAAAAACCACGCCGTCTTCTTATAAAAGGCGCGCAGCGGTCCACTCGGTTATTCCGAGACTTGGATATATACGCCAATCGATCACTCCCCCCCCCCCCCCAGCGATGAAGATTGCAGTGCTGGACGACTATCAGTCAGTGGCACTAGAATACGGCGACTGGACCGAGATCAAGTGTCAAGGCCATGAAGTGACCGTGTTCACGCAGCACATCGCCGCGGCAGACGTGGCCGGTCGGCTGCGGCCGTTCGACATCATCTGCGCCATGCGTGAGCGCACTCCGTTCCCGGCACGGTTGCTGTCCCAGCTGCCAAACTTGAAACTGCTGGTCACCACGGCGATGCGCAACCTGGCAATTGACTTGCAAGCTGCCCACGATCTCGGCATCACCGTGTGCGGCACCCGCGGCGGCGGCGACTCCACCGTCGAGCACTTCTGGGCGTTGCTGCTGGGTCTGGCGAGGAACATCGTGCCTGACGGCTCACGGCTGGCGAATTCTTATTCCCGCCAGGATGATGGAGATGCCGGCAGCTGGCAGGCCGGCAGACTGCCGGTTTCGCTCAAGGGCAAAGTGCTGGGGATGATCGGTCTCGGTCGCATCGGTGGGGCGGCGGCCACGATCGCGCTGGCGTTCGGCATGAAGGTGGCGGCGTGGAGTCCGAATCTGACGCCGCAGCGATGCCACGACGTGTCCAGCGCGATCGAGTACGTGTCGTCCAAAGCCGAGCTGCTGGCAATGTCGGACTTCGTGTCGGTCCAGGTGCTGCTGTCGCCGCGGTCGGTGGACATGATTTCCTACGACGACTTCAAGCTGTTCAAGCCGACCGCGTTCCTCATCAACACCGCCCGGGGCCCGATTGTCAACCTGGACGCGCTTACGACCGCACTCGAGACGGGGATGATTGCTGGTGCCGCGGTCGACGTGTACGACGTCGAACCGATGCCGGCCGACCATGCCCTGCGCCGGTTCGACAGCAGCAAGCTGCTGCTGACTCCCCATACGGCGTACGTCAGCGACGACGCTTACAAAGTGTTTTACCAAGACACGGTCGAGGACGTTGTCGAGTTTCTCAACCGCACGCCGATCCGAGTCTTGAATGCTTAAAATTCGATTTCCTTACCATTCTGCTCTCTCTTTCCGTAGATAAGGCCCTGTAGATTTGCTGTAGCAGCTCAGGGGTCGAGCCGCTCTGGTACGAGCACCTTTCCGTACCATGCCGTTGTCGGGCCGTCGGATGGATGTTTCGCTCCCCCCCCCCGGCTAAGGCGGTCGTGGATGGCGGCGATTCAACTGTGGTTGACGTGTTTCCGAGGCGATTATAAAGCTATTGTCGGGTCTTGTTTTTGTTGTTTTCTTTTTTTGTGATCTAGAAAAACCAGAATAAAGCACGGCTTAACTGCCTCGAACCGTAAGTAACGTGCCGCTGCTAAGCAGACATTGGCTGACAAACAGACAGCGATGACGACGACGATGAAACGAGGAGGACACCACGGCCTGAAACGGCTTATATCTGGATGTCGTCAGGTGAACAACGTTAGGCCGTACTCGTCGCATTCACCGATTCGAGCGTTCACGCCGGCTGCCAACCGGGCGCCGGCGTCGCCCATGCGGTTGCAGGTCACCTGGCTTGACGCGCTCAAGGCACGGCAGGAGGGACGACCAGGTGCGATCACGTCGTTTTCAAAGACCAGTACTGACAGCGCGCCTGTTGTTGAGGAGCGGGCGATGAGTGACTCGTATACTAGTATCGTGAGTGTTGAAAGGGGAAATTGTGTATGCTCAGGGTTCTAACTATGGCAAGATGCTGCCGTTCAAGCAGGATCCGTGGCTTTTGGATGCCTACGTGAACTCAACCGGTCGACTAAGGTGAGTTGGTTCATCTATTGTTGGAGCACTTATTAAAATCTGTCAGAATTGGGCAGATTTTCCAGGACTTGGACGCATTGGCCGGGGTGATTGCATACAAGCACTGCGCGCCATACGATCCCACGATCGTGACTGCCTCAGGTGTGTTGTTCTACTGATGTTGATTAAAAAAAAAAAAAAATACTGATGAGAAGTCGACCGAATTAGTTTGTTGAAACGACTGACTTCGTTGAGCGATGTGGAGCTGTCAGGAAACGTGACGTGGACAGGCCGGTCGTCGATGGAGATCACGATCAAGGCTCGCACGGTGCAGGACAACGAGGTGTTTCTGACGGCGAACTTCACGTTCGTGGCACGGCACCCGGTCACGCAGCGGTCGTTCCCGATCAACCGGCTGGTACCGCAAACCGAGTCCGAGCGACAGATCTTCGACCGGGCGGAGCAGTACAATGCGGAGAAGAAACTGGCGGCCAAGAGTGGCGGGCTGGAGGCGTCGCCGCCGACTGCGGAGGAAGCGTCGATCATCCATGCCATGTGGTTACGGCAGCGGGCGTACTCTGATCCCAACTCGGACCTGGACCTGCCGGCGGACGTGAAGCTGATGAAGCACACCGAGATCAAGTCGACGATGCTGATGCAGCCCCAGTACCGCAACCGCCACTCGTACATGATCTTTGGCGGGTACCTGCTGCGACAGACGTTCGAGCTCGCGTACTGCTGCGCTGCCGCGTTCTCCCACGGCACGCCCCACTTCATCTCGCTGGACCAGACCACGTTCAAGTCGCCGGTGCCGGTCGGCTCGGTGCTGTACCTCACCGCCGTGGTGGCCTACACCCAGCAGCAAGTGCTCAGTCCCCAGGGTACGTTCGTCCAGGTCAAGGTCGAGGGCCAGGTGGCGGACATCCAGCACGGCAAGCACGTCGACACCGGTTCGTTCACTTACACCTACTTTGTCGAGGGCAGGACGCTGTCGGTGTTGCCGGTCAGCTATGACGAGGGCATCCAGTACCTCGAGGGCCGCCGGAATGCCATCGAGAGTAAGCATTTCCATGAAGCTTTGGTCGGACTCGGTGACTTGCATTTGGCGGTCATGGAGTAATCCAGATATCATAGATTATCAATAGCTTTGTATTAACCATACATACATTAAACCAAATTGTAACAAATTATGTAACAAATTAAAACACCAATTTTTTTTGGTTTTTTTTTTTTCTTTTTTTTCTAGGTATCTTTTTAAAGCAAACATTTAACCTTAAACCAAAAAAGAAACAACAAGAAATAAACCAGATGAACTGCATAAATATATATCAAATAGAATTGCTTTAACGTTTTGACGTTTAGGTTGGTACTTTTACTCCTCCGTTACTCTTGTTAGTTGCTGTCGGACCCGAGCTTGGACTCGTTCTTCTCCACCACCAGGTTCTTGAGCCACTTGTTTTCCATCTCGAGCTGGACGATCTTTCCCTCGAGCTCGGTAACGCGCTGACGCAGCTCCTTGGCGGTACGCTCCATTTGCTGTTCGCGTTGTTTCTTCTTGATGCGGAACCGGGCCGATGCCAGGGTGTTGCGTCGTCGCTTGTCTTCCTCGGCGGCGACTTTGGAGTCGTCAGGAGTCGACGGCATCAGCTGAGCAGCTGACGACGAGATCGAAGACTCGGGTGAGAATGATGGCGAGTCGGTAACCTGTGGTGCCGGGTGACCGTAGACGGCTAGCGGCGGGTGGGCGAACATCTTTGCGTCAGGGCCAGCACCAGCACCAGCACCAGCAGCAGCAGCAGCAGCAGCAGCAGACGGCGATGCATCGACAGGAAAGTCGAGAATGTCGTGGCTTAGAAATTCAAACGAGCGTGCAGCAGCCGCCGGTTCATCACCGCGGCGACGTTTGTGCATACCGTCGTCCCGGTGGCTGAGCAATTCGCGCTTGACGGCAACATTGTCGTCGTGGTGGAGGCTCGACGACGCATCGGTCGGCCGGCCGATGTCAAAGTCAAAGAACTGGGTGTTTGTGAACAACGACAGCTCGTCATCGTCGTCATGGTTGTCGTCGTTGTTGCTGCCGGTGACCTGCCGGTTGGTGGTGGCAGCCACTGCTGACGACGGCGAGCCTGCCGGGTCCAATGCGTTCAAATTGGCAATGTACTGGGATACGTTTATCCCTCTATGACCGGCGTATGTCATTTTGAGATTTTTTTTTTTTCTGATCGTAGTTGCGTTGTTGCGTTACGGCTTTCGGGGGTGTAGGTGAAGATGACTCTCTCTCTCTGCCTGGTGTAGCAACTAGGCTTGGTTCCCTGCTGATCCGGCTGCGACTGATTCTGGGGGGCGTGTGTGTCTGGCTGCTCTGTGAACAATCTAGCGGCCCGCAGACGACAATACGATCGGTGGAAAGTTGTGCACGATTGAAGCTCTGTTGAGTCGCTGGCCGTGGGTCGTGATCGAGAACCGGTCCGAACTGCGAACGGTCAAGTTTTTTCGCGAAAAAGGTGAAAAAACCGATCCCACCCCTCCGGCCAGCGAGCTGACCAACCCGCGCAATATGCCGAAACTAACCCTCCCCCCCCCCCGGGCCGGGGTGTTGCGGGCATGGCCGGCGTGGTGCGCTACAATTGCAACCGCAAATGCAGAACGGTTTGGAAAGATATGCCGCATGTTCCCGATAGGCGGCCCTTAACCTGTTATCACGTGATGGCATCCGGGTAACGAAAATTTTTTTTTTTTTTTTTGTTTTTTTGCTTCCCACTATGCTTTCCCCCCCAGCACGATTACGAAACCGCGGTCTGCGATGACGACAGCAGCTGGACACACGAACGGCTGAGGATATCAGATCGCAGGTCGGCGGCAGTAGCCGGATCGACTGCAACGTGAACGATTGGCATTTACGATTCGCATGCGTATATTAATCTGGTTGGTTTGGCCTGTTTGCTACCGGCGCTGGCAGATTTCTTGTTGATGAATTATGTCCTGCCGGCAGCGTCAGCTTGGAACAGTGCTCCGTGGCGATCCGTGGCGATGATCGAATGCAAGGAGACACCATATGCCGATATATCAAGGTTACATTTCCCGACCATGGCGCTGTGGGCGAGCATGAAACAGCATGAAACTGGCAAAATCCACATATTAGGTGACGTGATAACTTACTAAGCCAGCCTGGCCATCCGCTTCCACCCGCTTCAGCCCTTGCCCACCAGCTTGGCAGATCTGCACGCTGCTGCTGCTGCTGCTGCTGATAACATTAGATAATAAGAAACCAAAAACTAAAATAAACATAAACAAAATAACATAAAGATTTGGCATTTTTGAATATATTTCATTATATTGTAATCCTGCTCGTTATTAATGACCGCAGCGTAGCAGTGCGATGTGGGTTTTACGTCACCGACGACACCTCGCTTAGGCAGCGGGACTGGTGAGTGGCGGGCTCGTGAACCTGAGACTACAGAGACCAACACTACTCGTGCCACGCACGTGGAGGTTTGCTGATGGTGATATTATTTATTGCCATTGAACCCGTCAACAGTCAGATCTATAGATACAACCAAGCCAAAAACAAGCCCTCTAAACCAACGACCCTCCCGGAACATATGATCGCCTAGAAATACAGTAAATGATGATGATAATTAAAAAAAAAATGCGTTGAAATGAGATGAAAATGAGATCATTGCAGCCATTTGAACTTCTTGCTCACTCGCTTCCATCCCTGATGGTGAATGCCGTCCTCGGTTGCATGTTGCTTGGCCGTCAAGTAGTCTTCGGCGATACCGCCGGGTTCGATTGACGGCGGCGACAACAACAGCTCCGGCGAGGAGCAGGAAGTAGTCGAAGCCGACGACGACGATTCCGACATGGAGTCGTCGGCATGCATCGACGAGTCACTGAGCGAGTGCTCGACACCATCCATGCCGTCGGCATTTGGCGCCGCGGTGGGGTCGGACGTGAACGCGGATCGGTAGTACGCCCTGGCGTGTCGTGATTGTGAACCATGATGCAGTGAAGGGAACCGCCACACATGGCCGCCTGCTGCTGTCAGCGACGAGCTCAGGTTTTCAAACCCAGCCGAGACGCTCGACGACTTGCGCCGGCTACGGTGGCCAGCAGTCGTCGTGGTGGTGGTGGTGGCTGGAACCGGCACCGACTGGGACATCGGCGGCGGCGGCGGTGACGATATGTCGTGGACAAATCTCGTAAACACTGATTCCCGCATCAGGTCCCGGACCGAGTCCTGGGCACAGTCGAGCTGGTCCGGCTGCGGGGGGATGTCTCGGCGGGAGACGGCGATGAGCTCGTCGCGCAGGTCGGCAGGGAGATTGATCTCCCGCGGCGCGTCTTCCCTGACGTACGACTCAACAATCCGGTTCCAGAGCAGCATCAGGTGGTCGTAGGCTGGGTGGTCAGCGGTGATTCGTCGCGTGGACACCATCAGCACTGGGGATATGCTGGCAACCGGCATGTCGGTCACTGCCGAAATGTAGATTTCCGAGTACCGCTTGACGTCCATCAGAAACTCCAGGGTTTCCAGGCAATGGTTCTGAGCCAGGTACGCCATGAATTCGGTCAACGAGAACGGCGGCCGGGCGCTGTCGTTCAACACGTCTTCCAGCGACGGCAGTTTGCCACCACCTGCGGCAGCTGCGGTCATGGACGACAGCGACGACGACGACGACATGGATGACACCGGGGCCGCCATGCCTGTCCGTCCAAACTCGTCATAGTCATTTGACGTTGATGACATTATGGTGGCGAACGTACATGAACCGCCGCCGGCAGTGGTGTAAGCAGGAGCCGAGTCTGACGACAGCGAAGTGGCTGACGACGCCATGGACGAGCTGGACGAGTACAGTCCAGCCAGAGCGTACGGTCGCTTCTGCATCAGCGACGGGAACTGGCTATCGGCCGCCGCCGACGCAAACAGGTCCCTGACGTCGCTGCTGTTCGCACTGCTGTTGTTGTGATCCCGGTCCTGGTCCTGCATCTGGACGACCAGGCCGTCGTGGTGATTGTGATTGTGGTGATGATTGAGAGAACGAAGAATCGAGCCGCCAAACCCACGAGTCATGGCACCGCAGTCAGACGAGAAAATCACCAGCGAATTGTCTGGTCTGTCTGTCTGTCTAATAGCTCTGACAACAACGATTCCGGTAGAGAGAACCCCGTTGGTGGCAGACAAGAAGCAAACCACGGGAACCAGGTCTATCAATATCTATATCCTGGGTGGTGGTGGTGGTGGTGGTGGTCGGCGGGGTCTCTTGCAAGCGAGAGCGCGGGATCATTCTTAAGCAGCAAGCGGCGAAACCGTGGGAAAACCGCGATGCAAAAGCAAAGCAAAGCAAAGCCTCAGCTACACTAATAAAACGAACCTACTGTTCAGCCGGGTTTTTTTTCCGCCACGGGAAGAACTTTCGGCCGCGATGGGCAAACCTGGTGCGGAATCCGCCATCTTAATTGGCGGTTACTTTCACCAATACTTACCGGTGCGTTTTGCACCATGATTCGGGGAGGGGGGGGGGGGCAAAAACGATTTCCCGAAACGGTGCGACGCTAGCTACCGGGCCCTAGCCCTGGGGGGGTGGGTCGCGGAACCTGCCGCGTCGCACCAGCGTCGAGGGCAACGCACAGCAAACCGGGTTTTCTTGGCCCAGCAAGTAACTAGCGCGGGGCCTGTTTGTTAGTTAGTGCCCGGCCCCGGTAAAATCGTCGTGAGTATATAGCATGATTCACGACGGATGCCGGCAGCTTCCGGGATAAATAGCATCTCATCATGCCCGGCCACACACTGCGCGTGGTCTGGTGGTGGACGTTGGAATTGGCTGAATTAGAGTGGCCCAGCTCACCACCGGCGGGCCAAGGCGACACTGGAGGCAAAGCAAAAAAAAAACCAAGGCCGACGACATCACGTTGTCCCCCCTACACGTTGTCCCCCCTACACAGTGTCTCACGTCGATCTCGTCCGACCCCGTTCGTTGCCAGCGCCGTCAGTAGCCGGCGACACGGTCCAAGCCCGTGGAAAGCAAGGTTAGTAAATCAAGCAAAAACATCCCGTCCACGTCCCGTTCTCCACGTGGATTGCGTCTCGTGTTTTGGTTGAGCTTTGCCCACGGATTGGACCAATCAGCGATGGTGCCACCGAACCCTTCGCGAACGCCCTTTTGGTTCTCGCCAGGCGTGCCTCGGCTTCCACAAACCCCATCAAATCTTGGCGGCTGTGGCGGCTGCGGCCGCTCAACGGCATTTGGGGGACCACAAATCTTACTGAATCTCGGGAAAAAAAAAAACCACAGCGCCGTTAAGTGGGCGATCCGTTTTGTGTCGTCAATAGCCTGGCCCGGCTTATCATTGTTTGCTGTAGTCATTTGCTTTTACATCCCTACGTGACCTGGCTTCTACTTCTTACGTAGCCCCCCGGCTCTACTTGTCTTTTGGCGGCTGTCGATTGTTGCCTTAGCACGGAAACGTTCTAGAAGCAATCTTGTCGTGTTCTCGAACAAATGTTTACTTCTTCGGTCGTTCTTGTTATCATTTCTCGGCGCGCAATCCACCCCCTTTGTGCAGTCATTTCACCACTGCCCAACAGAAAACAGAGTTTGGTGTCAAATTCCACCAGACGTCCACTTTTCACGTCATTAAACTTTTTTTCCGTTCCGCTTCTTGTCTCCTCGGCTGGGCACTACGAACTACTGGTTTTTCTCTGGCGATCTTGATCTTGATTTTATATTGCTATCTAAATCGAACCCGCAACCTCGGAACCGGTCCAGAAACAACCATGCTTCGACCCCGGTCAATGTCCCACCCACGTTCGACCAACCCACTCACGGCGTTGCCGCTCGGCCGGCCTGAAAACAACGCCGTGACCATCGCCAGCGACCTGGCAACATTGCTGCGCTCGATCGCCCCCGTCATCAAACTCGCCCGGTCAACCTGCTGATGATGGTGTCTCACCAGCCTGGCCAACACCAGTGCGTGCACCCACGCCCTGACCTCTCGCGTGTCCGTCGTCGTAGTTTTACACGGTGTCCCCGACAGCTGCTTCTCGGACTCAAGACCCTGAAAATACGCTTCGTCCGACGTGGCGTGGTCGTCGTGGTCTCTGTCTACCAATGCGATCTGCACCCGAACATACGGCAGTTTCTGTTGCTGGTGCTGATGCCGCTGCCGCCGCCGCCGCCCTCGCAGTCGGCTACCGCCCTGGTTGTCGCCACTCCACGTGTCCACGGTGTACCACAGCACATACCCGGCTTTGCCATCGCCAAAGATTGACAACAACTCGTGCATCGTCGTCGTCGTCGGCAACATCCGACACACGTCTCGAAAACTGCCAATCGCCGCCCGGCCCATCACTCCTCCTCCTCCTCCTCCTCCTCCCGACGACGACATCCACCGCAATACTCCGTCGCGCTCCAAAATCCGCTCAAGTTTGCTGACTGCGTACGGGGTGGGGATCATCGTCGCCACTATCGGCGGCATGTTAACGAAATCTGACTCCATCAAATCCGGCGAAATCACGTCGATCAAGTGCGAAAACACAATGTTTGTCCGGTGGCGATTCAACGATTCCATCACAACCGCCCTTACCGCCCTATTCATTAGCCCCCCTTCGTCACTACCCGATTGATTACAAATACCTGTAATTTGTCCACAAATGAATAGCTATCAAAATCGTAAGCGACGTCCAGATCTCTATGTTTGTATTCAAAAACGGAACTACGATCGACCCGGCCTTCTAATCAGTCATCGTCAACATCTCTCAACCACAGCCCGCTTACAAGCATTCCCATCAACGAGATCACCGTCTCCTGCGACGCATCTTTCGCACTGACTATAAAACTCTATTAGCGTCCCATTCCAGCGTTAGGAATTGACCACCCACCATCAGAAATACTGCCCTTCTCAGAGTCGGTAAAATGCTGCGTCAACGCCGCCCGGGATCCGTTTGCCATCACCGTGCATACCGCCCGCAAGATGCCCGAGCAGCACAGGAAGAAAACCTTGATTGTCCACCGCAGCGGGAACTCAGGCGCAAGACAGTCGCAGACGATTGACGCGTTGTTCACCAGATCGGCAATGAACCGGTACTTCTTGCACTCTTTCTCCAGCACCGCGCCGTATCTCCAGGCGAACACGATCGTAGCTAAACGCCCTAGCGTCGACTGCACTACCGTCATGTACATTGCTGATGTGCTCGTGGCATCATTGTCGCCCACTCCCACCGCTACCATGTCAATAAACCCAAAAAGAACCAATTAAGAAAAAATAAAATATAAGGGTAAAAAGAAAAATAAAAACTCAAGCACCGGTCCGACTCACCTGTCAAAACTGCTCGATTAGCAATTAAAGAGTTGATTGAAAACGCAAACGCCTGAATCGAGTCGTATATCTGGTAACTATCCATCAATATCAAATTCCCAGCACCACCACCACCACCACCACCACCACCACCACCACAACAGTACCCACTCACTCTGTATAATCACTGGTAACACTATCGGGATATCCAGTAGGTAAAAACACCCTCACCAGGATCTGCACAAATCTCACCAACCGCAACGACAACGTGAGCCGTTGCGGTCTCGTCAGAAACCCGAAATGACTGCGGACAAACGCACCGTCAACCATCGTGCCCTCGCCAGCAGCAGTTGCTTTGCCGTCGGCAGAAACCTCGACGATCTGTGACGTACCGTAGTGCAACGGCACTCCTCCTCCTCCTCCTCCTCCTCCTCCTCCTCCTCCTCCTCCTCCTCCACTTCCCACGCTAGCCGCTCGCTGCCCGAACTCATCTATCGGCTGTTGTGACAATGGTGTGTTTCTGCCCGACCTGCTGTTAGTCTCATCAAAACCCGCAACGGCGGCAGCACCACCACCACCACCACCAGGCTGAGACGACACGTCCGGATTGGAGTCATAAAATGCAGACGAGTGCAGCCCATTTGCATCCCTTTCTTCCAGATAGTATCTCATTCTTAGCCCCCTCCCCGGTCCTTTGCCAGTGTGCCACAGTCAAGCTGCTGCACTCGATCACGATCAGTTTGATCCGATCGATATCCGCATTTTATTATCACGCTCTCTCTCTCTCTCCCACCTAACCCCTGGATTTAGGCCGGATTCTGACCACGCGTCAAGCACGGGTGATTTACTAAAATGATAATTGATCATGCGAAAATAGAATATATATAACACAAATGCATAAAACAAAAGAATCCAACCATGCTGAACGACTTATTTTGGATCAACATTAAACTTCATCTTGACGCCCATTGCCGCCAGCTCGACATCCAAATACCGCAGCACGTACGGAACCGCAACCGTGGTCGTGTTCTTGCCACCGCTGTACCGGTTTCCTTGGCCATCGTACCACTCGTCTACCGCATCCTCTGCCGACTTCCTGCTGCCGGTTGTTGTTGCCACTGCGGATGACGACGACAGCTTCACCGCACATCGTCTGCACCTGATTTCCGCCACCGAACCGACGGTCGGCACGGTGGTGAGCGTAGACAGCAGCGACCCGCAATCGCGACAGATGTTGGCCTGAGAGTAATCGGAGCAATTCAGCAGTCGGTCCTGTAGCAGGAACGATGTGCCGTGGGCGATCAACGCGTCACGCTCCATTTCACCGACCCGAATACCACCGGACCGCTTGCGACCTTTGACGGGCTGCATCGTCAGCGGATTCACCGGCCCGGTCGACCGCACCTGGTACTTGTCGTTCACCATGTGCCGCAGACGCTGGTAGTAGACTACGCCGATGTAGATGTCGGCCTTAAACTCCTCGCCGGTGATGCCGGAGTACATGGGCTCGTTGCCGTGGTAGTTGTACCCGGCGTCGACCAGCTGCTTGCCGAAATGGTCCGCGGCCGTGTTCTGCTCGCTGAACTGGAACGGCGTCGAGTCCTGGGCGATGCCATGCAGCGTGCCGGCTTTGCCCGCCAGCGACTCCACGAACATGCCGATCGTCATCCGCGACGGGAACGCGTGCGGGTTGATGATGATGTCCGGCTGCATCCCGGACTCCGAAAACGGCATGTCCACGGTCGGGTACTTTTGCGACGCCACGCCTTTCTGGCCGTGGCGAGACGAGAACTTGTCGCCGATCACCGGCGACCGCGTCACCCGGAACTTGACGGAAATGCTCTGGAACTCCTGGTCGCCGTCTTCGCCCAGCAGTCTGACTTCCTCCACAAACGCCGGCTCCGACGACTTGTACACCAGCGCTTTGGTTCGGCCCAGGTTCTCGTCAAAGTAGGCCGCCATGGGATCACCTTGCTCAAGCAGCACTCCGACCATCGGCAAGCCATCGGCGTCCAGCTTCAGCCGCCATTCGTCAGGCCAGCTGTCGGTGCCGAATCCGAACCGCTGGCTCACCGGCTCCCCGCGGCGCCGCTTCTCTGCCAAATCAATCTTCTCCACCTTGATCACGGTTCCGTACCCGAACCCGCGCTCGTGGCCGGACTTGTTGAGAATCATCGCGTCGTCCATGTCATAACCGGTGTAGGAGATTACCGCCACCACCGCGTTCATGCCGTTGGGAAAGTTGTCGAGGCCGTAGTCGTCGTACAGCTTCGCTTTCACGATCGGCGTCTGGCCCGTCTGCAGACGGTACAGCTTGTTGTCCGACCGGTACCGCAGCGCCGTTCCCGGTGTGCCCATGGTCTGCTTGCTCATCTGGCACTGGTACATGTTTCGCGGCGACTGGTTGAAGTCCGAAAACGGAGTCATGTTTGCGAGGATCGACAGAATGTTCGTTGGCGAGTACTCGACGTGGGTGTGCAGCCCGGACGTGATCTCGTCAGCCGTGATGGCAATGTCCATGTACACCTGCTCGAACGGTCCGACAATGTCCTCCTTGTCAAGCGGCAGGTATCGCACCGGGCGCAGCATGCGGGCCTGCGAGCTAAACAAAAACAGACCTGGGTACTGACCACCATTGGACTGAGGCACCAGCCCGACTTCGAGCTCGCGAGGAACGTTGTGGGTGCCCTGGACCTTCCAGAACCGCAGCGAGTCTGCCACCCGCTTCGCGGTAGCATGCGAACACCAGCCGAGAATCCGGCCGTCCAGTTGGACACAGCACATCCCGGGGCCGCTGCGAGCCAGCTTCGGCGACAACACCCCCAGCGATCGCACCAAACCCGGGATGGCGGTGACATCGACCGCGGAGGTCGTCACCACGCACTTGTGAGCCAAATGGTTCAACAGACCACACGGAGAACCATCAGGGGTGTGCACCGGGCACAGAAACCCCCACGACTCCGGTAATAGCTTTCGGACGGTGGTGGTCTTGAGCTGGGCGAAGAACGAGCCCCGATGCACCATTCGGAAGTGGGATATGAACCGGTAAAAATTGATTTTCTCTGCAACCACCGTGTAGCCAGACACCTGCTGCAAATCCAGACCGGACTGGGACACCAAGTTGCCGGTCGACAAAAAGTACTGCAGCTTCTGGCCGATGTTCTCGTTCACCCGCAGCAACAGTCTCGTGACGTACTTGTCGTCGCCAAAGTTTACCGACATGCCCCGGGTGACGTCAGACTGGACCTGCAACCGGACGTTGTTTAAATATTCCTCGATCTTCTCCTTGATGATCATGCCGTACAAGAACCCGCCGAGGAGGACTTCTTGGTGCTGGGTGGCATCTGGATTGTCAGGAGAATAGTCCCCCGCGACAAGAGCGTACAGTTTGCTGACCATGAACAGCAGCAGCCGGAACTTGTCGTCGTCGTTGTCGAGGTGGACGAGCACGATCCGGCGAATAACCTCTTTGCCGACTTCCAAGTCGGTCATGTCTGGCGACGCTCCCATCACGACCCGGAACTTGTCTCCCAAATGGGCCAGGGTCTCGTTGCGGGAGTACAGGTTGTAGACCTTGTACGTGCGCAACAGCAGCTCGAGACGGTCGGTGACGAACGAGTTATCAGTATCGGTACCGACGATGCCGTCGAAGATTTCTTTGTCGTTGGTATCAACCAGTGCCTTCAAAATCATCATCACCGGGATCAGGTACTCGTTCTTGCGCCACGAAAATCTGAACGTGACGTTACCGTCGTTGAGGTAGTGCAGCACGTTTGTCTGCGACGTCTGGTCAGGACGCACGCAGCGGATCTGAATACCGTACTGCGAATACATTGCGCCGCGGCCGGTGAATGACGGCCGAACAATCGCCATCGGGTGATTCCGTCTCTGGACCACCAGCATCCGGATCAATTTCTCGATTCCGTTGACAATAAAGTATCCTCCCAACTCTTCCGACTCCTCCTTATGTTCAATAAGTTCAGCCGGCGGCATTTTCTCCAAGTGACACCGGTTGGATTTCAGCATGATTGGAATACTTCCGGCTTCTCTGTTCACCGATTGCTCCGGCCCATCGTTTACGCTGTATGTAAACTTTAGCAGCAGGCGTGCACGGTACGTTGTCAAACGCTCACGAGCCTATTTAGTTAGATCCAGACGCTTGAAGATCGCTTTCGATTAAATAAGATCTAAACGTACTTCTGCCGGATAGATTTTTCTATTAATCGTAGTTTTGTCCTTTCCCGGTAGCGTAGGCTTCAAGATTTGCACCTGGTCAACGCGATCTGTCAAACGTTAGCAAACCCAGCCACCGGCAATATGAAAAAAAAAAAAAAAATCAACCGAAAACATACAAGAAAACTTATTCCCCAGCTTCCCGGGCTCGTTTGAATCAAACACGGTTTTTTGACCGATATCCTTGACTGCCAAATTTAGCAAGCCGCCGGTGGTAAGCGCATTGAACGAGCCGATATGAGGAGCAACCGCATCCGCCAGCATGGGATAAGCAGACTTATCCGTCGGCGGATTTTGGAAGTATCGCTCTCGCTCTAACGTGTTAAACGATACCATCTCTCTGGTCTATTCTTTTTTTTTTGTTCTTGTATCGACAAGATCACAACTACCACGAACGCTGTTCTTGATACCAAATTTTTTTTTTAAGCCTCGTCGAGAAAAAAAAAAAAAAATAAAAAAAAACCCAAATCTGTAGTTGGGAGTTTACATTGTCCAAGGTGTTTGTACATACATTGATGTGAACAGATCTACAGCACAAGTCTGGCTGATATCCAGCGATGACGAATCTGGATTATAGGCAGATTTGGCTTGTTTATATAAATTTTTCTGCTCATGGATGCATGTATTATGCGTATTTGCCGCATACTTTCGCGTGGGTCACCTGGCAGAGTGTCGCAGGTTCGCCTCCATGGCTGGCCGTGCAGCATCAGTGACCCGCGAACAGCTTGCCAATGCAGAGTGCATAAACAGGTAACAATTATTGGAAACACAAAAAACACCAAACTGCTAGTTAGAACCGTGCTTTGTTTTTTTTATATAGAGATCCTGCCTCCACAAGGGTTCAATTTTGCCCGGCTTGTTTACTACCGGGCGGCATTCTCCATACCCCCAAGGCCAGCCCTTGCCCTGGTTAAATCGGCCACTAGCGTTCGTTCCGAAAAACATGCCAACGTCGGGAAAAAAGTTTTGGTGAACGGAGAGTCAGTTTAAGGTCGGACTGCAAAAAAATCCAGGTAAGAAGAGACGGGGCCCCCGATTCAAACCGGATTCAACCACGATTGGACCCCGCACGGAGTCGAGTGTTGGTGGCTTGCAGACCTTCAGACTCGAACACCAGTGCCACTGAACCATAGTTTTGTGCGCTGGATCGGGAGCTCCTCAGCAGCAGCAACAGACGCAGACGCAGAGTGTTATTGTGATCATCGCTGACTCGAGGAAGCCTTCCCTGCATCTCCATACCCCGTTGTTCACCAAAAGGTTTACGTTGACATAGATTACCAAAAGAAAAAGAAGAAAAAAAAAAAAAAAATGTCGGCTATACCAGGAAGGATGCGCACGTCACTGGTATGGGCGGCATATCCCACGATCGCTGCCGCGATCGTGTTCGCATTCAAGCAGCTGCAATTCCAGTATCCGTTTCTGGACAAGTTCTTACCCCGGGAAACGGCTCTCGCGATGCAGCTTCTGCAACAACAACAACAGGCTGCTGCTGCCGTGACCGCCGGGCCTTCAGCGGCTGCATCAACCATCGCAATTGCCGCCGTGCCATCGTCGATCTACGCCGGACCATCCTCGCCTCGGCATCACCAGCATGCATCACGACCGCAGATATCGAGCGGAACCAGGAAAATGTCTACAATGTCCACGGCCGAGCTGCCAAGTTTGTCACCAGATAAAAAACCGTTTTGGTTTCAAGTAAGTCCAGCATACAGGCCCAAACAGCGGCCAAACGCAACCACCGGCGGCCAGAGAACCCAACAGCAAATAGCGAATGCTGCCAGGCCCGACACCGGCGAAGACTCGTTTTTCATCCGAAAGTTGAACGATTCTAGCTCGGTGGCGCTGGGCGTGGCCGATGGTGTCGGCGGCTGGAATGAACATGGCGTGGACGCGCGAGATTTCAGTTATGCGTTGACGGAAGCAATGACAAACTTTGCTTCCTTGCTCACAGCAGACCCGAATGGTGCAGCGTCGACCGAACTCTCCAAGATCGTATCCAGATACTCCTTCCCGCCGCTGATACTGTTGGACGCATCATACAATTCGGTCAAGCAGTCGGGCAAAGTTGAAGCTGGAAGCTCAACCGCCTGTGTCGGCATAGCCCACGAGAACGGACTACTGCAAGTTGCAAATCTGGGAGATTCCGGGTTCATTATTTTCAGAGACGGCAAGATTCACCACATGTCGGAGCCACAAACCCATTCATTCAACACGCCTTACCAGATGTCAATCGTGCCAAAACGGCTTACCAACCGGTACACGCTGCATTTGGAAGACAAGCCCAGCGAAGCAAGCTTGTCTACACACTCTCTCAAGCATGGTGACGTGGTCGTGTTTGTAACTGATGGCCTGCTCGACAATCTGTGGCCGGAAGAATGCCTCGAAATTGTCACCAACTCGATGGTGTCGAGCGGGAACTGGAGAATCGAGAAACAAACCGGCGAGATTAGGGCCAAAGAGCGAAGATTCACTGATGCGGACAAGCTTGCTCAGAGACTACTTAACGCTGCATACAACGCCAGTGCTGATGAACGCAAGGATGGGCCGTTTGCCGCCGCGGCCCGGCGAGAGCGAATTGTCTTCGTCGACGACGGCGGCAAAAGAAGCGTTTTCACTGGCGGCAAGAAAGACGACATCACGGTTCTGGTAATGTACGTCCAAAATAACGACAAGAGGACCGAAAAACTGTGATTTTAGCTGGTTTTGTTTTGTTTTAGGTTTTATTTTTGATTTGGATTCGTTGGCTTTGGCTTGTGTTGGTTTTTGTTGTGAAGATTGACGTTGGTTTTGGGTTATGCAGCATTACAGTTTGGAAGTACAGGTCGTTTCTTTTCTTTTCTTGTTTTGTTTTAAATTTACGTTTTGTGTTTTGCTTTTCGGTTAATGACCCTGTCAGGCTCATGAATACATATTGACTGTAATTCACATTTCTAATGGTCCTGATTAACACAAACAAATTAATTCCCCCCAAGATCCAACGATCGAATGCCGATAATATACACAAAAAACTAACCTCATAACAGAACCGCATCTCATTTCGATGCTGACGCTTGGCCACCGGGAGAAGAAGAGCTTCCGCCAGACATAAGCTGGCCATCTTCCAAGTCCAGTTCTCCTAGTTCGAACACTTCTGATGCTGCTGCCAACCCGGGAGCAGCTGCCGCAGAATGACCAGAAGCTCCGGCGGTAGTTGTGCCGCCGAAATATAGCACATTCAGTTCACGGTATCGACAAGCCCAGGTGCCCAGGAGTAGCATCACAACAGTAGACGCCACGCACTCGAGCCACCATAGCAGCGAGGCTGGAACGTGGTGGGAGTAGATTGTCGTGATGACAAGGTCTATGCCGTGCAGAGTCAACACAAAGTCAAGCACAAGTTTGCTCCGTCCCACAAACAGCATCAGAAACAAAACACTATCGACTATGTTAGCACGCAATCCTCGTTTTCTCCCTCGCTCCCAAAAGCACTGCGAATCATACTTGAATATACTATTCAAAAACCACACTAAACATATCGTCCATCCGAGCGTGGTGTCAATCCGTAACCCGCGCCAGGAGAATATCAGATCCCCGGAAAACGGCTGCCCGCCTACCAAACAGGTGAACAGTATAAACACCGCCGCCGTGATATAGTATAGCGCTTGCAGAATCACAATCTGGAACGCAAGCCTTCGTGGCGCCAGAGCGTCGACTGATCTGCCTGACAGCGGATTCAGCGGCAGTCTCTGCCTTCGCCGTCGCCTTCGTTCAGACATCTTTCTGAGTAAAAAATAAAACCTTGCCCAATCACGCAAGTCTATCCCTGGATCAACGTATTTGAATACAGCATGTACACATCTGCGTCTTTGTCATCCAGTTCATTTCGGTCTCCGTTGTGTTTATCCGGAGCCCTTGGTTGCGTCGCCAATGGTTCGAAACCCTTACGACGTCACGTACCACCGTGCTACTGATTGCAGGATATAAGTTGACTTATGACAGATAGTGATCATACAATTGTAATTACTATACAGTTTACACCCTCCAAATGCCATTGTCAGCGTCCGCAGCCACCGTGACACAAACAGACGCCACTTCGACCACGTACTCCTCCAGCCGTCCGCTCTCGATTAGAAGCCTGTACAAGCCAAGCTGCTCCGACGCTACGAGATTCACCAGCTCCAATGCCCGCTTCAGGTATTGCTTATCCACCTCGTTTCCCTGCGCTAGTATGCGATGAAGCTCAAACACAAGGTGTGGCACGTACAGCACTCGCAGCCTATGAACCGCTTCCGCCTTTTCTGGATCGACATCGTCAACCATCCAGTTGCAGATCAAATCCAACACCGTTTCTCGAGCAGGTTCAATCGCATCCCGAGCCTTGAGCTTCCATGACCGATCATGACGCGGCTGTGCAAAAACGTCGTTCCATCTTTGAATATGAGCAAGTCCGTTTACGAGCGCGTCAAAGCTCTCGAATTCGCGTTTGGCGCGTACGCTTGGGAAGTGGCCTCCTTCAATATCCGTCATCGAGTAATCGACCTGCTCCTCAAACTCTGCCAATACTTGGTACAGCTGAGATTTTTCCAGTTGCTGATGGAACGCCTGCGCAGCATACACCTTGCCCGCCAGCAAAAATCGCAGATACAACGCGTTCGACGACTCGACAACATCGTCCCACATCTTGGCATCGACAAACCACATCAGAGCACTGGAAAGCCGAACGTCAAACGTAGACTCTGCCGCCATCTGAATATCCGTGTGCGACTCGATTGCCGGGTACTCATCTTCGTGCTCATCGAACACGCGTTGAATTGTGCGTCTAAGACTGTTCATCAAATCAAGCCCGTACTTCTCAGCAAGCTCAAATTGCTGCTGACGCTGCGCCGGATCGAGAATATCTGCCAACAAAAACGAGTAGGCTTCAACTGCCGCTTCCGGCGGGAGTTGCGAGATGTATAGTGGTACCAGATGGCTCTTTTCGCTGATTGTCAGCTCCTCAACATAGCCTCCCAGTACGGTCACAATATCCTCTTCGACCCCGGGGTCCAGGTCAATTGCCCGCAAGAACAAAATCAAATGCGTCAAAAACCGCAGCAGATATTTCTGTTCGGTGATGATATTAGAGTCCTCAACCTCATCTCGAATGTTGTCGAGTTTCTGTCTTGCATGGGATATTATCATAGGCAGCATCCGGTTAATGACCGCGCCCTGGATGGTTCGCAGCGGGTGCGCTGCTTGGGCCTGAACGACCGGCGATGGCGAGCTGGCCAGGGAATCGAGAATACCACCTATCGACACCACTGGTGGCTGCGGGAATGGTAAGAATTCCTTATTCGCTATGTTCAATCTACCGGTCGATCGCAAATATTCCTCCACATCGGCTTCCGATAAGTTGAGCGCGTAAGCCAACAACTGGGTTTCCCACGACTCTGATACCGCCAGCATGCTGTCGAGATCTCTACAAAGAAATCCATATATCGCTCTTTCGTATTTATCCACTTGCTGGTTCCTTGCAAGCTGAAGGCACATTCTCCGCCACAGCGCCTTTCGCTTTGTGCCGCGCACTCGGTCGGCGTCGCCGTCGACTGCTATCCCGTCAAGTGCAGGGTTGCGAAACTCGATCATACCGTTCATGGCTGCATTCAGCCCAAAGTTGCCAGTTTTTTCGCAAACCAATTGAGCTTCTTCGAACCTTCCAGCTTGGAGAAGGCGGTAAACGTACTGAAATAGCGATCTGTCAAATTCAGCATCCTGGGAATTGATTGGCAAGCCCTCGCGTAAAGGTGCATCAACATCCAGCGAAGTTATGACAGAAAGCTCCTTTTTCGATCCAAACCTACCGCCAATTGACATCTGCTGTTGCCTTATTTGATTCCGAGTCATTTGCCATTTGATACCTCTCATCTCACTTGGCGGGGACGGTAATGCTAAATGCGCCTGTAGCCATGCTACTACAAGCAGTATCTCCCGTGACGCCGTATTCTTGGCGTAGAATTGCTCCTCCGCCAACGCATTCGACGATAGTTTGTATAGTGTGATGGTGGACTCAGTAGATCCCACTCTGTACGAGTACAACGTGTCGATCAGAGCCCATGTTCTGGCTTCTAGTTCCCAAGATTCAATTTCTTCGGTTGAGGCGCCGTGCTGTTTCAGTTCGAGTGACCTGAACAAATTTGGTTAAACCGCTGGAGATCTCATCAATCATCACTCGACAGTTCTATACGTACTTTTCGTATGCAATGCTAGCATATCCCTTGACCGCTTCGAAAGGAGCTTCTCTACTCCGATCCAGCATCTCAGCAAACGCGTCTACTTCAGCATCGTCTGCAGTTTCCTGGCTCTCCACCTACAGCATCCGTTTAGAAGATGCTTCCCAAGCACACACCATCTCCGTGCGACACAGCAACAATCAAAAAAATATACAAAGGAGGTAGAAAACTTACCTTTAGAG
The DNA here is from genome assembly GCA_030580395.1 of Myxozyma nipponensis. Classification (NCBI taxonomy): domain Eukaryota; kingdom Fungi; phylum Ascomycota; class Lipomycetes; order Lipomycetales; family Lipomycetaceae; genus Myxozyma; species Myxozyma nipponensis. The sequence goes on from JAKTSU010000029.1 coordinate 25,960, forward strand.
CATCAGAAAAGGGCCGCAACGACTTTCGCCGCCTCCGCAGAGGTGTGCGTCCAGCAGGGACGGGAGAGGACTCAAAAACCGCAATTGACATCTGAGTCTCTATTTTTGCTGATCCGATTTCTCAGACGTCTGTGTCGGCTTTCTCACTCGTCCGTGATCTCTGTTTCTCTCTCACCGCGAACGCGCTTGCAAATCGAGAACTGCCCGCAACAACTAGGTGCCGTTACCCTGACTCAATACTGAAAAGCCCCGACCCTAGCCAAGCAAGGGTCTGGTGCTTCCTGCGCATCGGTTTACAACAAAGCGCTCGATGAGCAGCGCGCTGGAGTTTGCCAGCGTTTGGAGGGCATCGCAGCTCAGAATAGACAATAGTTGAGGTAACACCAGCTGTTGATCTCTCTTTGCGCACACATCTCCTGACCGTTAATTTTCTTCTTCTGCTACTAAAAAATGGCTAGCTTTGGTATCACTAAGATCCCTCCTGCAGACAATGAACCGCTTGTGAGTACCACCTGTCTGGCCGCTCTCAAAGCTGGGGGGGCATCGTGGTCCCTGAGAGCACGTAGTGTGCCTGGCCGGACACTGGACTTGATCCCGGCCGCTTTTTCGGTTCGAGTGCTTTCAAAGCTAATGACTGACTTAATAGAAAGCTTTTGCACCAAATAGCAAGGAAAGAGCACAGCTTTCTGCCGCGATTTCGTCGCTGCAGGCGTCACTTCCGATCGACATCCCTCTGGTTATAGGCGGCAAATTGATCCACACTGAGCAGACCGCGCAGAACGTCGATCCGGCGAACCATGCCCAGGTCGTCGCCAACACTGCTCAAGCGACAAAAGAGCATGTCGCACAAGCGATCTTGGCTTCTCAAGTGGCGAAAAAGAGATGGGAGGCCACGTCGCTTGCTGAGCGATCGGCGGTCTTTTTAAAATCTGCCGAGCTGATCGCCAACAAGTATCGGTATGAGTTACTGGCGGCAACCATGCTTGGCCAGGGCAAGAATATTTATCAGGCCGAAATAGACGCCGCCGACGAGCTTATTGATTTCCTGCGGTTCAACTGTCAATATGCAGCGGAAATGTATGCCCAACAGCCCATCAAAACGTCTCCAGGTATCTGGAACAAGGCTGAATACCGTGCCCTCGAAGGGTTTGTATATGCCGTAACGCCTTTCAACTTTACAGCAATTGCCGGTAACATTGTTACTGCTCCAGATTTGCTTGGTAACACCATAGTCTGGAAGCCATCGCCATACGCAGTGCTGTCAAATTATCTGCTCTACAATATTCTTGTTGAAGCGGGTCTTCCGGACGGCGTTATTAACTTTGTGCCTGGTGACGCCGCGACAGTTACCGCTGAGGTGCTCTCATCGCGCATGTTTGCGTCTCTGCATTTCACCGGCTCGACTTTCGTGTTTCAGGACATTTACAAGACAATTGCCTCTAATCTCGGCAATTACAGAGGATTTCCCCGGATTGTCGGCGAGACTGGCGGTAAGAACTTCCATCTGATACATGACTCGGCAAATGTCCCCAGCGCTGTTAAAGCGACTGTACGCGGCGCGTTTGAATACTCGGGCCAGAAATGCTCGGCTACGTCTCGTGTATACGTACCCAGATCTGTCTGGCCGCAGTTCAAAGATTTGATAATCTCCGAAACTGAAAAGCTTACGGTTGGATCGCCTCAAGACTTGACACCTTTCATAGGTCCAGTAATCCATGAGCAGTCGTTCAAGAAACTTTTTGGCGTCTTGAAAGACCTCGAGGCAGATGACGAGATTGAAATTCTCGCTGGTGGCAAAGTAGATGGATCAAAGGGATATTTTGTATATCCCACTGTTGTGGTTAGTACTAACCCTGACCACTATGTTTTTAGCAAAGAGTTCTTTGGTCCGTTACTCGCTGCTTATGTATATGAGGATGAGGACTTTGAGGACATCATGGATTCGATTGATATGGCGTCGAATTACGCGTTGACGGGCAGCATCTTTGCCAAATCGCGAGACGCCATCGAGTTGGCGAGTACCAAGCTGCGGAATTCTGCAGGAAATTTTTATGTCAATGACAAAAGCACCGGCGCCATGGTGGGCCAGCAGTGGTTCGGTGGAGGCCGCCAGTCGGGTACGAACGACAAGGGTGGTAGCCAGAATTTGTTGTCAAGATTCGTAAGTATCCGCAACATTAAGGAGACGTTTTATGATACCACCGAGGTACTCTATCCCAGCAACTACTAAACCGGATGTCATATGTGTATTTTATTTACCGGTTTTTATCCTCCTATTTTACTCTTCTATTGTATTCATGTCGCAGTGGTCACACGAATATATTATATTGCGGCTGACTTAGGGGTTGACGCCCCCCCTTCAAAGTCCCAAGCCGTCGTAGGTTGACGTTGCCCCTGGTTTCGAACGCCTACACGTGAATCTCTTCGCCGACGATAATGGCGTAAGGAAGCGTAAAAAAGCACAGATGGATCGATCGGAATAGCATTTATGACAAAATTTTAAGGCTAGCTATACAAAAAGCAAAAAATGGAAAAAGAAAAAACCCAATGACAAATACTACATTCGGCTTTCGCTCAACCTACATTTACAAATCGGCCGTTGGCAAAGTGGCTTACGCCTAGTCTCTGCTCTATCCCACGCCCAAAACTAAGATATACCAAAGATGACGACGATGATGAGGATGATGGAAATAACATAAATAGATGACAGCAACACTAACTATAATAAAAGAAAGATAAGAAAATAAAAGAACGAAGGACCTAATGGGCATGATCGATCAAAGTCAGCATTTTATATTTACAATGCATTCTTGCGAGTCAGATAGTCGAAACGCGAGTAGGTATATCCAATAAAAGGCAAGTTTTCTTTCGCCAGCTCGTCTCCGTTCTGGGCTGGCGATTGCTGCTGAGCGGCAGCGTTCGCAGCTGTAATCTCTGGTGCGTCCGGAACGTTTTCCAAGTCTTCGGTAGGAAAGTAGCTCGTGTCCGTGATGGAGCTCAATTTGGGTATAAATGGAGCACTGAAATCGCGAATACTTTCCCAGTCAACACCGTCAAAAAACGGATGTGCCTTCAGTTCGTCAGCTCCACCTCTACCTAAACGGTGCTCAGCAGAAGTAAGCAGTTTGCGGATAAGATCTTCCGCTTCGTGCGATAGATGTACTTCCTCTGGGAAATAGAGAGTTTCCGGCCAAGCCAGAATCTTTCGATACGTCTCGGTAGGAGTCTCAGAGCAGAATGGAGGCCACCCCACAAGACACTCAAACATGATCGCACCCAAACTCCACCAGTCGCACTCTTGCCCGTATCCTTGATGAATAAAGATCTCGGGTGCAATGTAATCAGGCGTACCAACTGTAGAATATGCCATCAACCGCCGCGATTTTCGCCAAGTTTGGATTTGTGTCCGGTTCGAGATCGTCAAGTGAATCGCATCGACCATCATCGAGTTCCGAGGCGGCTCGGAGCTGGGGTCTTTTTCCATCATGTTCTTGTAGTAATTGCTATCATGGGTTTTGTGGAAACCAGTCGACAAACCAAAATCAGACATCTTTATGTGACCGTCTTTATCAATCAAAATATTATCTGGCTTGATATCACGATGAATAAACCCTAACTTGTGAATGGCCTCGATTGCTAGAACACATTCAGCCATGTAAAATCGTGTGATGTCCTCAGAGAACACATCATATTTGATCAGCATAGTCATTAAATCACCTCCGGGTAAAAACTCCATAATCAGATACAGATAGTGCAGATCTTGAAATGAATAGTACAATGACACCACCCAAGGAGAGTCAGCGCCGGCCAGAACATCACGCTCGGATTTTACATGAGCAAGCTGGTCTTTCTTGAACATCTCTGATTTTAGCAGGGTTTTCATGGCATAGATCTTGCCGGTGTCTTTCTTCTGTACCAATCTGACCTCACCAAACGCTCCTTTGCCAATCACCTTGACCGTGTGAAAATCATCCAATACCAGTCTAGTTCTTCGCAGCCGCAAGAATGCGGACTCCTTTTTACCCAAATTTTGTAGCTGACGATTTTTGCGCTCCTCGGATCCGCGCTCAGTCGCAAGTCGACTCTCAAGCTCCACTCGTCTATAAGTAGTTAGTATGCCCTGATTTACACATACGCTTGATCATAAATACCTCTGATTGCGCTCAACTGCATGTGAGACGTTGAGCTGGTAGAAGTTTTCCAACTTAAGTTTAGCCGCGTTAGAGCGCTCTACAGTTAACTGAGAAAATTGTTCCGGGTTCCGATCAAACATCACATAATCGCTGGTGTTGCTGGTGGCCGAGGCTTGACTTAGACTAGGGGTCATGCCAGTCGAACCACCCAGCATTCCGTTGGACGCTTCTGAGTATTGAGCGCTCGAGCCGTTGACGCCTCGCTGAGGAAGAGCAAACTGCGTAGTCCCGTTAGCTTGTCGCTGTGCGCCATACTGTGGTTGTTGCTGTTGTTGATATTGTTGATACTGTTGTTGCTGTTGTTGCTGTTGGTGTTGTTGTTGCTGCTGCTGCTGCTGCTGCTGTTGCTGCTGGTTATTGTTACTCGATCGAAACAGAAACATATTGTCGTGCTGTTGCTGCGGTTGCTGATATATGTAATGCCCGTTCTGAGGCTGCTGATGAATCTGCTGATGTTGCTGCGCGTACAAGGGAGGATTAAAAGGTCGGTATTGCGGGACGTTGGTTTGATAAGTCACCGATTGTTGCTGCTGATTCAAATAGAAATTTTGCTGCTGGTAAGGTTGATGTTGCTGCTGATATTCGTAAGAATTCGCTCCTTGACGTGGAGTAAAGTTCAAGACCGGAGGAGGTGCCGATTGTTTAGTCAAAGCTGCGCGTGGATTCTGTTGTCTCGGATGCTGAGGTGAAGTAGAATAGTCGAGGGCACCAGGACTCATAGTAATACGAGTGCCTCTTCCAAAACCAGCGTACTTTCACTAGGTCTCCAAACACGAACGTGCACTACAGCCGTAGCACTTTACCGATTCTTTGAAATTTGAGACGATTTTATTCGATCGGTGGATTGTGTAAACCCGAAACGAAGTTCACTACTGGTTTGTACGAGTTTGTGAGCGCGATCGGGTGGGTTCTGCAGAAGCCGTGGCAGACCTAATTCCGGACCCCAGAAGAAAGATTCCAATAAATTCGGCCCACAAATCAGATCGCAATCGACGCCTGTTATCACGCAGCTAACACAAAACACGAATTGACCGAACGGATTTCCGGAACAGAATCGAATAGGCTGGTGTAGCCTAGCCAGGTCTTTTCGAGGGGCCGTTGAGAGAGCGAGCTGTCGGGGGGGGGGGGGAGGGAATCGATATCCCTGACCCTGGCGAACCTGGCTCCACGAGACGCGTCTGTGGCGTGTGCGACGCGTCGGCGAGGAGATCTCGCCAGCACACGAAAAAAATACTGCGACCAGGACCGACCGAGCGTATACGCACTGTTTCTGGTCTGCTACGTTGACAAAGAGACGGCTACGTATATTCTGGCACTGACTGGGATCCTCCAGCATGGGCATGAACATTTCTGCTCTTTGATGGCGGCGCTCATGCCGACAGAGTCGGCACGGTCTATGTATTTGATTTCCTATTCAAGGTCCCTAGTGGACTCCTGCCATCGAGCCTGGTTGCTCTTTTCGCCGTCAAGATCTGACCTGCTTGATAGATACGTCGGCCTTCTCGGACCCGAGCCGTGAGAACGATAGCTTCCGCGGTCGGACGACAAATGACTGTCGTGCTGATAATCAGGTCGGCCGCGCCCCCAACCACCACCACCTCGGTGACCACCAAAACTTCCTGCATGGTCACCACGACCACGGTAGTGCCGCTCGCCTGAAGATGAGCCGTGAGCAGGTTTCTCGGTTCCTTGCTTCAAACTGTCGGCATGTATCTTATAGTTGTAGAACACATGCGTCTTTTCAAGTTCCGGCTGTAGCTCCTTGATTTTTTCTCTGCAGCGCGTTAGTATGCGTTCGAAGAAAATCTGCCGTGAAAGCTCTTACTTGATCTTCCGGATAGCCTCGTTGTCGTTTCCGCTTTTGTTCCACACCGCGAGCACAACGACTTCTCGTCTGACGCTGATTACTACACCCACTATCTCGTCTTCCAAGTCCTTGCCGAATCCACCGCCGACTAAAGCCAAGAGCAAGCTTTCAAAGAGCTCAGCGCTTTGGTTTTTATCTCGTTTCATAATCCATTTGCCGCCAGAAATATTCGTTGGATCTTCCCAAATTGGCCGAACGCCTGTCTTGAAGATGTGGTATTCTGAAGTATGCGACAGTTCCTGCGGTCGTCGTAGATAGGAATATATACCCCAAAACTCTTCTACCTATATCATATCAATAAACGTGCCGTTGATGCGCAACGAACGAAGACATACCGTCTTGAATTCAGCAAGTTTCTTGGTCTCCTGCTCATACATAGTGATTCTATACCCTGGGGGACGGTGCAGAAACCATAGTGTCCAACTGTAGTTCAAGTTATGTTCTTCTTTGATCTCTCCGCTATGGTTTTGCTTCGCCGAAGTATGATCTCCGAGGAATGGCATTAACTCGTCTTCATCGTCCACAACGGCTGTCTAAAAATATAAATTAACCCTGCTCAGTCATGGAAGTCGAAGAAAGCAGTGCGAGTCTTGCTGCATCCCAGATGAGTATAGCTTACCTTATCAGATGGCTCATTGAAGACACTAGAGAAATAAGGCTGAGATATTATGCCGGATCGTGATAAATCTGTGATTGGCGAGCTGGCAGACATAGGACTAGGACCACGCGACGAAGCCGAACCAGCAGTAGACAACCCAAGAGGAGAAAGACTCGAAGCCGCACCTGGAATCACAGATGAATCGCCTAATAAGTAACCGTTAGCTGGCTTCAATGTAACTAGGCGGCTGGGGAATGTAACATGATTTGCGCGCCGTTGTGTTGGGTGCCATCGTCTAACTCACCACTATATCGTCAGCAAATCAACCGAAAATACAATATGATGCGCAGGCAAAATCTTACTTTACTGTCCTTCCCCATATACTAGAAGAATCCATCCTGTTGGTCTGGCTGGGGAATGCTTCTGCGATAAGCAGAATATCCTATAACGACGATGATTTGAGTTACTGTCTGCGTCTCTGGCGTACAACGAAAGCGAATCTGCTATGAACAGTGCAACCGTGTTTCCCAGAATTGAATTTTTTCCCAAGTCTGACTCGGATGACCACCTCGTAGCTTGTTAAATTTTGTGAATACCACAGGCTTTAGCTTTGTCTTGTGGCCTCTCCAGAAAAATTTAAGACTGCCGAGATCCCGCGTTGGGAGCGGCTTGCCGCTCTATAAATTAAAGGTTTCCCAAGATTTTTCTTCTTCTACCATTGGACTCCTTTACTATATATTTCATATATATCCGACCACTTTTAACAGACAAGCATGATTACATCGCAGTTCATTCCTTGCCTCTAATTGGATTTATCCTATTAGGTATGTGGCCCAGAGAGATCCGACCTTAAAACCATCGCATTTCAGGCGCCGCTGTTGGCAACAATGGCAGGCTGACCCATGACGGTGTGATGACCTTAGGAATACGATACATTCATTTGCAAACGCTCTGAATAGGCGACTGCATATTGAGTCGTTTCAGCAAGTGTTGATTGGATTTTCACGAAGGCTGAGTCTAGCTTGCACGCAGCAAAGACGGTTCTGTTGAAGAGGCCCCAGCAGAATTGCAACGAGTTGGCAGAGCGTAATAAAAGAATAGACTTAATGTAGCAATACCCATTTAGTTGTAGCTAAAATGCCATTGTTTCCTTAACATATTTATGAGACTGCCTTGTTTGCTGCGGCCCAGTAAGCAATAGAGCAAACCAATACTGGCAACTTTTCACTGTCACTCTCTCGATTTGCTTCCCGGGGTTCGGCGAGAGCAGTCTTCGAAGACTAAACAATGTCGCACAGTCCGAATTTTCCGCTCGAAGCGGCAGTAACATAGGAAAACGGCACAACCAGCGAACAGCAAAGATAGCGAAAACAACTTACCGTGATTTCAGTCGAGCTAGATTCTGCTAGACCGCACTATCAAATATGTCCACGATTATTGAAAAAATCGCGGCAGTTCCAGCCGGCGAGTCGTTCTACTCGTTCGAGTTTTTCCCTCCAAAAACTGATTCGGTATGCCTGCACGAATGGGCGTGGTTTAACACAGGTCGGCTTACGGTTTACTTTAGGGATTCAACAATCTTTTAGCTCGTTTACGGCGTATGGCTGCGCTGAACCCGTTGTTCGTCAATATCACTTGGGGTGCCGGAGGCTCGACAGCGTCAAAATCACTGGAGCTCGCCAAACTCTGTCACCAAGAGCTGGGACTAACGGCGTGCCTGCATTTGACATGTACCAATATGGAGAAGAACGTCATTGACGAGACATTGGCTGAGGCGAAGAAAGCCGGTCTGCGTAATATCCTGGCCTTGCGAGGCGATCCTCCACGAGGCGAGGAGTACTGGACACCAGCAGAGTCACAGACCTTCAAAAATGCTGTTGACTTGGTCAAGTACATTCGACAACAATACGGTGACTACTTTTGTATCGGCGTAGCCGCATACCCCGAAGGATTTGCCGATAATCAAAATTCAGACGCACAAAACGTCGAATTCGATATACCGTACCTTGTCGAAAAGACGGCAGCGGGTGCTGATTTCATGATGACACAGCTTTTTTTCGATACAAGTGCATTTATCAAATTTGAGAAGCGGTTGAGAGAACATGAATCTGGAGTTTTCAAGACCATCCCCATCATTCCTGGGCTATTGCCTATCAATACGTTCCAGTCGTTCCTCAGAACGACTAAGCTCAGCAGTGCGCACATTCCAGCTGATATCATGTCGAAGTTGGAGACCGTACCCAATACAGATGACGAGCAGGTCAAGCAAGTCGGTGTAGATATATTGGTGGACATGATTGACCAGATTTACGAGCAAACAGACCACAGAGTACGGGGATTTCATTTCTACACGCTCAATCTTGAACGCTCTACTGCGCTCATATTGGAGCGCAGTAAGCTCTTAAGTAGTGCAAAGAATAACATGCTGAAGGTAAAGTCAAAAGCGCATTTGCCGTCTCTGGACGAAGTTTTAAGCAACGAGACACAGTCGTTAAAGCTCAACAACTCTGGAGAGAAAGCACCAGTATCCACCGCGTCTGAAGCCGCTGCTTGGGATGACTTCCCCAATGGAAGATGGGGTGACCCCAGATCTCCAGCTTATGGTGAAATTGATGGTTACGGTATAACTCTGCATGTTCCAGCAGGTAAGGCACTCGAGCTCTGGGGTTATCCGGAGACTCCTGAAGATATCTCGCAGTTATTTGTCAAATATATCAAAGGGACACTGCCGGTATTGCCATGGTCTGAGCAGGATGATCTCAATCCCGAGACGAAATTAATTGAGAATGATCTCATAAAAATTATCAAGTCTGGAATGTGGACCGTTGCCTCACAACCAGCAGTGAACAGTGCTCGCAGCGACGATCCAATTTTTGGCTGGGGTCCACGGAACGGTTACGTGTTTCAGAAGTCGCTGATTGAGTTTTTCATCCCAGGCGATAGGTGGCTTCAATTGAAACAGAAACTCCAGCAGAATGAATCCATCTCATACTATGCTGGAAACGCAAAGGGTGATTTCCTATCCAACATGAATGCTTCAGATGTCAATGCCGTGACTTGGGGTGTCTTTCCCAACCGGGAGGTAGTACAGCCTACGGTGATTGAAGAGCAGTCGTTCAAAGCTTGGAGTGAGGAAGCGTTCGCGATATGGAAAGAGTGGCTGCACCTATACCCGGCTGAGTCCAAGACATCCAAACTCATCAATCACATCCACGATACCTACTTCTTGGTGTCGCTTGTTCATCACGACTATGTTAATCCGGAATCACTTTGGCAGTTCCTGTTGTCATGATTTTCAAGACTACGATGAGGTTCCAGTATGTACAGACTGACAAATGGCTTTAAAATTTCTGCAAACAAGCAAATTGATTTCGAGATGTATATAGAATTACTGACTTTTTGGTTCAAACCGAGAATTAGAAAAAAAGACTAACTGAATTTTGTGTACACTATCATACATGATTACGAGATTCTGCAGGACTACCCGAGCAGTCTCATGGTTAGTTCGACACTAGCAAACGTTCCGGCACTACATGGCGTAGCTCTCAATAGGGTAGGAACCAATCCCTTCCAAAATCCAGCAAGGCCGCTCGTTCTGAGCGTCTTCTTAGCCGCATCTAAGGCGCCATTGTATAATCTATCTTTGCCAAACTTGTCGCTCTGGACTTGCGACTTTATCACGTCCAATGGATAGGATGTCAGCCATAAAACTTCTCCTGCCAAGGCACCGCATGCGGCAACCTTGTAAGCAGGAATTTCGTCACGTTTGACGCCACCATATACCTGAAGCTGCTTCATGAGAAATTCGAACGTAAGAAACCAGAACCCGTATGCCTGTGCCTCACGTGCAAGCGTGACACCCTGACCACGGAAAATACCTTTAAGACCCTCAGCATTGTATATCTTCTTGACTGCATCAACCGGGCCGTTATACAGCTTTTGGTCGTGTTTTTGAGTTTGCAACAGGATCCGAATCTGCTCGACAGGTCCAGCGATGGGACTGTTCGCGATTCCGGCTATCGCACCAGCAAGATAAAACTGGGGGAGGGTAAGCTGAGATGCATTGTTTCTTTGGAGAATATATCGTCTAGCTTCATGAAATGCATAAAACTGAACAGATACGCATACGCCCACACCGACTAGAGGTGCCGCAGTACCCTTATAGAAAGCAAGAGGACCTTCCGCAGCTAAGGTCTTCTGAAACGCCTGCAATGGGTTCGAGAACTGGCCTGTTTGCAATCTGACTTTGACCAGGTCAAATGGCTGGCCTAGAAACGCAGCGTCAGAATCAATTGCGTCCCCAGCTCAACGAGAAAATGTCTTACCAACGAGGACTTGAACCGCACCTCCAACGAATCCTGCTGTCTGGTTGCAAAGTTAACGACCATTTCTCCGCCATACACAAGTCGTACTTACTGTGTCTTTGGCCTTGCGAGAAAGTGAACTGTCAGTAGAATCTGCCATATCTACTTTGATCCGAGAAAAGTATTGAAAATGACTTGTAAGTGCACTGATGATTCTCAAGAAATTCTGTGCAGTCGTGGGAGACTAGATAGTGGCGGAGCGGCTCGCGTATATGGCGCAATAATGTGGCTTGTTAGCGATGATGCCACTTAGTCATTTTCATAGTCGCTTTATCGAGTGCTCGCAAGAATCGGTCGATAAACATATAGTAGCTGGACAATACCACTAATTCGTTTTTGAATATATACGTCTGTGTAAAAACGTCGTAAAGGGGTAAAAGAAAACGCTATGGCTACGACTGGGAAAGCTTCCAATACAGCATATTACGTATACATCTAACAAATCTTAACCTCGATAGAGTATTATAACTTGTTTAACAATAAAAAACGACCCAGATCAGTACCTGTAAACTCCTCGCACATATAGACTATAATAGCATGAATTAGAGTCCTCTAAAGCAATTGCCGCAATTGAAGATATTCTTCATACTGCAAATGGGCTATCGAGCTTTGATACCTGGTCAGTTTGATGTCTAACTTGCTCCAGGACACTCCAGAGACCCCAGCCTTATTCACCAGACTAGCCAAAGTCTCTTCTTTATCGCTGAAATGTTCAGGTGGTACGTCAGGTAGGTACGTAGCTGAATATCGTTGAGATCTATATGTGAAAGCAATACGAATTCCATGCACGCCCCATTCCCAGTCTAACGGGTCACTTGCAGGTTCAAAGTCAGTTAGCAAAGATACCCTAAAAGATGTTTAGTAATTGGCTCAAAGAAAACTGACGTTTCAGCCTATACGGGGTTAAACATACTCAACCTCGAGAGAAGGAATCTCTTTCTGCGAAATAGGGGAGAATCGTCTATCCTCGAATGCACTGTATATTAGCAAGCTGTTCTTATATTCAATTAGCCACCGGAGCTAACTTACGCTACTTCTGTATAAGTCTCTAGTCCCCGCTCTAAAGGCATAGGCGAAAACGTTCCAATGCAACCTCGAAGACGTGGCTGTCCCGTCTTACTCACGGTGTTCCATGTCACAAATAGCGGAAACGAAGTTTCACCATTCGCTGCAACGCTGTAAGATCGTAAAGCACCAGCTGAGAGGCTTGATGACGTAGACGAAGAGGAAGAAGACCTGGTTTTATCATATTTGGAGGACGCAAGTGCCAACTCGAACGCTGATAGCGGTGCATGTCGACGACCCTCCAGCTTTCCCACTAGTACATCGAAGCAGAAGGCACAGTGCGCTTGAGTCGCCATAGCACAGCAGAGATCGTCAATTTCTAGACGATACAAAAAGTCTAATGAAGGCTAGATCAAGTACAGTTGAGATGTGCTTCCGTCGGTCTATGTCAGATCATGCTTGGTGGACGATCGCGTCGTTGGGACGAATGACCCCCACACGAGATAGCGATGAGCTTTACGTGCTGCAGAAAGGAGGCAGATTTAACTGTCCATATCTGCCATAATAAGGCATGACAAGTAAGAGCAGTCGGGAAGATTCAACGGTGCTCTAGCTGCTTTACTATCGTCGAAGACAAAAAATGTATGGCTATAGCTGCCCATAGAGGATTCGGCGCACAGACTAAGTGAATAGATCATATTTACAATACTAATACATAGAGGTAGAGTAAGCTGGAGCTCATTACCATACTAAACAAAAACGGTCTTTTTGAAGTCAATCTTTCCTTGCCGTTGAGGACCCTCTTTACTTTGAGAAATAGACGACTCCTTTGGAGATGCATCTTCAGAAGAGTTCTTGGGAGCCGTTGTAGATTCCTTGGCCGCTTGGTTCGGCAACGAAGATGGCTCTTCGCTAGAGGTGCCTACTGAGCTCTCAATGTCACTGAAAAACCTGTTCCATTCTCTTTCTTCACGAGGAACACCGGTGCCCAGCTCCTCGGCGATGTTTACGTCTTCACCAGATTTGATTCTTAACATGTTAGCGAGAAACCTCATACAGACAAAAATCGTAAGCAGAACGTACCTTTTGATTGTTTCTTGCAAGACATTGGCCCGTGTCTTTAGCTTACGTTCCGTAGCTTCGTATGCGTGTCTGGTTCTCATCACATTAATATTGATAGAGCCAGCAGCAGCAATCAAGAGCAGGAAGGTCCATCGCCAGTTCCATTTGAAAATCTTCATCCAGTTAGGAACTTTAAAAAGCCATTCCAAATTTCGTTTCTTCGACGGAGCAGTGGTATGAATCACTTCAATCTCTACGTCTGCTGCAGTAGAATTACCCTTTTCTCGTACTCCGGTTATCTGCCGATCAGCCCCCGAATTCGAAGCTGCTGTCGACATTGAAGCCACTGAGCTAAAAAAGGTTCTCCTCAAGAATCCTTGCTTCAGTCTATAAGAGCTATGTCAGGAATCGCCCTGTTCATATACGCAGACCGTGCCGCTTCTGTTCGCGTATCTTACCTTTGATGAAGAAGTGCTTGATGCGGAGTTTTTTCCAGTCTTGCAGCACCCAGCACATATCTACGCAGACCAAATATTGGCACAGCTAGAGATGTGTAAGATGGCATGGCCAATTGCGCTGAAATGCCGAGTTTCTTGCTACCGAACTGTGACAGTAGAGCCAACACCGAGTCTAGCAAAATATCAAGAAAGTTCCCAAAGCGCGCTCTTTCCTGGTTGGCTTTACATGCTTCTTATCGAGAAGAGGAGCCGAATTGAGTGCACAGCAGCGCCAAAACAGGTCTCTTCTTTTCATTTACTTTTCGCGAATCTTTTTGTAGGATGTCTTTAGAGATTACGAGATATTAGGTCAAGTAAGATCATTCTGGCCGAAAGTAAATGCAACATATGCGTAACTCGCGGTCCATCTTGTTAAGTTACCTATAGAGCGCAGTCTACGCTACGAGCTACGCCCCAACATCGCCTACTAGAATAGATATCCACTAGATTGATTCGATAATCCTACAGACATTTTTCTGGGCAGTATAATTAGAGCCGCCACGAACCCAGACTCTTCGTTTGACCGTCGTAGCAGAAGCACAAGCAATGGTTGACTTGACGATTACCCTGTCCTCCCCGGTCCCCGCTGGGGATTGTTGACCTTGCCCTGGATTTGAACCCGTGTCGCTTCGCTGATTGTGGGAAGCGCATCGTGCTGTTGTTTGGCATGCGAGCGCAGCAAAGTCGTGTACCGTCACCTAGTCAAGTACATAATCGGCCTTACCACTGCACAGCGCCTATTACTGCTGGTAGTGTAAAGCGTGGACAGGACGGACTGCTGAGGCGCTCAGAGACTGGCAAAGCACGCTGCTCGCCCATTCGATCAACCCTCCTCGCTTGCGTCCCTCGCAAGTCCTACGACACAGCCACGAGTCACCAGCCTAACAGCAACGTTTGGCATAGCTTAGGAGATGGAAAAACTAGATCTACAGGCTCCGATTGATTCGGATGTTCCTACCAGATCGTCCCTACCACCGCGGATGTCGTCTCTATCGCAGTCATGTTCAATATCGCTGGATCCCGTATCGCTTATCATCAATGAGTGTATCACAATAACATCGGCAATGCGCAAGAATGCCCGCTGGTCACAGTCCGGTGTTGCAGCAATTCTAGGCGCATCAAGTCCATTTGAGGACGAAGCTGATGGTGATGGGCTTATCTCGCGATTGGGTCTGCGAAGCAGAAAGCCACGTCCAAATCAAGTAGTATGTTTCGACCTTGGTAGTTTGAGCTGAAGCACTGTACTGATATAGCAGGAGAATCCTTTAATGGCTAGCTTCTCAAAACTGCGAGCTGATGTGGCAGAGTGCAAAGGTAAGTGTCCATATTGTTGTACACGCGTGGCGTGTGTTTACTCACTTTCAAGACATATCTACGTTTGATACTCCATCGCTCTTTCACCCCTTTCTTCAAGTTATTAGATCGTCTTCAATTACAGGACCCATAACTTCACTTGCATTGAACGCCATCAACAAATTATTTTCATATCGCATTATTTCACTATCATCACCTCGACTTCCACTCGCTATGCAGCTTCTATCTTCGGCCATCACCCACTGCAGATTTGAGGCATCCGATACCGCCCAAGATGAAGTAGTATTACTTCGCATTTTACGCCTCATGGAAACAATGATGTGTGGAATCGGCGGTGATCTACTTTCTGACGAAAGTGTTTGTGAGATGATGGAGACTGGGCTTAGCATGTGCTGTCAAATGCGACTCAGCGAGATGCTCAGACGATCAGCTGAAATGTCGATGGTAACTATGTGCCAGAAGGCGTTTGAACTGTTGAAACAACTTGAGCCTGAGCAGATGACTGAAGAAACCATGGCATCAAATGTGTCTGGCAACAACCAGATGCTTGGTAGTGTTCAAATGGGGGAGCCCATTGCGGCATCACCTAATGCGTCACCGCTAATGATGGCTTCTGAAGTATCCCCAAATCCCTCTACTGGAGAGTTCACAACCGGTTTAGAACAGAATGAACAGAAGGATCTGTATGCCGGTGTTGATCTGAAGCCGTACGGCTTGCCCTCCATCAGGGAGCTTCTTCGAGTTTTGATTTCATTGCTCGATCCTAATGATCGACTGCATACAGATACAATGCGCGTGATGGCTTTACGAATTATCGATGTTGCTCTCGAGGTGGCTGGCACGGCGATCGCGGATCATTCGTCCCTGAGAGAGCTGGTTGTCGACGATCTCTGCCGATACTTGTTCCAGCTCTTGCGCTATGACTCGCCTCAGATTCTGCAGACCTCGTTACGTGTATTATCTACAGTTATGCATACGATGCGACCACATCTTAAGCTGCAGCAAGAGTTGGTTTTATCATACATGATCGCATGTCTCCATCTGCAAGCGGAAATTCCTCGAGAGCCCGGTATTGACCCTGTGCTGTATGACGGTATACCACCCCCAGAGAAGCTTCTTAGCCGTTCGTCGTCTATTGCAAGTGCTCCCGTTTCTGGTGCGAGTACACCTTTGCCGATCAAAGAGCGTCAACGACTAGGAATGGAAGGTGGACAGCGCAGTCCCGACACTCGTGAAACTATGGTTGAGTATCTCAGCGGACTGACTCGCATGCCTAGTTTTATGGTTGATCTGTTCGTCAACTACGACTGCGACATTGAACGCGGTGATTTGTGTGAAGACTTAATTGGACTCCTGAGCAGGGTATGCATTGACATTTGGTATGGATTTCAATTTACTGACAGTCTTCTAGAATGCGTTTCCCGACGCCGCCGCTCACTCCACGCCGAATGTGCCTCCACTCTGTTTAGATTCAATGCTGTCGTATGTCTCTTTTATGGTAGACAGACTGGATCTACCGAATAATAAGAACGACCAGTATGTGCCAGTGGAGACTCTACTCGAGCAACGAAACAAGAAGCAGCTTGTTATTCAAGGCACGTCAAAATTTAATGACGATCCTAAGAAGGGTATTACTTTTTTGGTTGAACATGGAATCATCGACGATAGCAGCAATCCTGAATCTATGGCGTATTTTTTGCGACACACATCACGGATAAGCAAGAAGCTTTTAGGAGAGTATCTTGCCAAGCCAAGTAACAAGGAGATCATGAACTGTTTTATTGACAGCTTTGATTTCAGGGGCTTGCGTATTGATGAAGCTCTTCGCCAAATGCTTGAAAGTTTCAGATTACCTGGAGAGTCCCAGCAGATTGAACGAATTGTTGAGAAATTCTCTGAGAGATATTGCGGATTTGGTACAAAAGAAGTTGCGTCAAAAGATGCTGCCTTTGTGCTTAGTTATTCAGTGATTATGCTCAATACTGATCTGCATAATCCTCAAGTGCGTAATCGGATGACAATAGAGCAGTACAAGCGCAACTTGAGGCTGGTGAATGACAACAAAGATTTTGACTCTGACTACCTTGATGCTATCTATAATGCGATCAAGAATCATGAGATAATCATGCCTGAAGAACATAATAGTCAAGAAAGTTTTGAGTACGCATGGAAGGAGCGACTTCAGAAAACAAAAATGGCGGGAAAATTTAGAGTGTGCGAGGACACAAATCTTTATGACGCTGAGATGTTCAAGACAACGTGGAGACCAGTGGTTGCTACTTTGGCGTACGTGTTTGCCAACGCTACTGACGACATGGTGTTTGTTCGAGTGATTACTGGGTTTGACCATTGTGCTCGGATCGCGGCCAAATACCAGATCCCTGAAGTTCTCGATCACATAGTGCTGTGTTTGTCCAAGATCTCTACTCTTACAGACGAGCATATTGCTAGCAGTATGGCAACCTCTACAGAAATACAAGAGGATGGTAGCAGTATCACGATCAGCGAGATGTCAGTAAGATTTGGACGCAACTACAAAGCTCAGCTTGCTACTGTAGTCCTGTTCAGGGTAGTGCGTGGAAATGAAGAGCTCATCAGGAAAGGATGGAAGCAAATAATCCACATCTGGTTAACACTGTTCGCGAACTCGTTGATCACGCCATACTTTTCTGAGCTTCAGAACAAGCTTGGAGTGGCCCCTATTCCGATGATATCACCCGCTAATGTGATTAAGCGGAATGATCCGAAGGACAATAGTATTTTTTCGGCACTGTCGTCATATCTGTCAAGTTATACT
Organism: Myxozyma nipponensis; assembly: GCA_030580395.1. NCBI lineage: Eukaryota > Fungi > Ascomycota > Lipomycetes > Lipomycetales > Lipomycetaceae > Myxozyma > Myxozyma nipponensis. The sequence goes on from JAKTSU010000029.1 coordinate 43,657, forward strand.
GTTGATGGTCCGCCTGAGCCATCCGCTGAAGAACTGGAAAGTACGCTATGCAGCGTGGGCTGCGTCGGTTCATGCAATTTGGTAGAAATTTTCGATAACCTGGCTGCCATGGAACCGGAAAAAATCAAATTTATGGTGGAACCATTGTTGGAGCAGGCAAAGATTCTACAGCAAAAGCGATCATTCTTCGCATTGCGACCCGATTTCAATGCCGACGGCTCTGCAGCGCAAGAAAAACGAGATGGTGGTGTGATGGCGGACATCAATGCTGCGAATGAGCATAGTATGTCGTTGCCTTCGTACGCCCCGTTGAGTATCTATTGCCTAGAGATGGCCACATGTCTTGTCCTAAAAGACGCTACAAGCTTGAAAGCGTTGCGTCCAATGCTATTTGATAGCTTCAAATCAATTTTGGCCAACGCCGAGAATGTATACCCAGTCGTTATTGGGCGAGTTATTTGCTACATGCTCGCCATTTTGCAGCGTGTTCAGGAAAATATTTCCATCGACAAACAGAAGCAGGAGTTGGCCGATCTGATCAGTGAGGTTTTCATGACGATATCCAGTGTCGATCCGCAATTGTTAACTGAAATGGGCAACGATGCGGCGACTGGGATAAGCAATTTGTTTAAGTCCAGTAGCCCTGCTGTAAAAGAGATGCTGCTGGATGCTCCTGAGCAATCATTTTGGAAATCGTTGGAGGCCTCGTTGGCTAACGCCGACGCAGCACCGATAATCTTCCAGATTGTAGAGGAGATTGCGCAAGTTGATACAAGTGATGATTTTGCTCCTGGCGAGCACGATATCCCAGTACACACAAGATTGATTCGTTCCAGTGCAAGTTTTCAAGCGATTGTTGATATGCTGGGTGCTTTTGCTACTGCTGGTGCAGTTGGCGCAGATTGGGAGCAATTCACTGAGCAGAAGCAAGCTGGTAGACGGCAGGGCCGCTCGGGCACTCCGCCTGTTGGTGGCAATACTGTTGGACGAGGCGGCCACCATAAAGCCAGCGGTGGTTCAGCCAATTCAGTTGACCGACGAAACTACAGCACTCTGGGCGGTCCTGGTAAGGAAGGTATAATTGCGTCGCGCGGAAGCAGCGACAATCTCAGTCTTAAGACTGGAAGTGGTAGTAGTGCACCCATTACCAAGAACGGTAAGAAAATGACAGCTGCGGAGGTGAACGCTGCAGTTGCAGCAGGAACCTATCCTGGTATGCAACGACCATATGCAGACGAGGTAGCACGAGCAGTGGAAGCGATTAAGATCATGAATCAACTCCGATTGCAGGTTGCAGAGTTGATCAAACTATCTGAACTTGACCGCAACAAGGGTAAGTTTTTTATTTTGAGGTGAAGAGTGATGTATGGTTTTCTGACAAAGCACAGGCTGGACAGCGTTTTGGTTCCCGATACTGGACGGTCTACTGCTGCAGTGTTTGAACGCATGTCGCGATGTACGTCAGACCGCATTCAGCACGCTGCAGAGAACCTTGCTGTCTCCCGAACTCTCCAATACGTACGACGAGTTTGAATGGACTGCGATATTTGACACTGTGTTGTTTCCGTTGATATCGGGGCTGTTGCGACCAGAAGTATATCAATCAGACCCGCGAGGTATGGGCGAGACGCGCTCACAGGCGGCATCGCTATTATGTAAAGTGTTTTTATACTACCTCGAGCGGTTGTCGACTTGGAATGGCATGGTCGACCTATGGCTACGGATCCTGGACATGATGGACCGATTGATGAACTCCAGTCCGCGGGATAACTTGGAGGAGGCGGTAGCAGAGTCACTCAAGAATGTTTTACTGGTGATGAGCAGTTCAAAGTATCTTGTCGAACCAGAAATGGCGGACGGGAACCGTCAAAAAATTGAGCTGTGGACCCAGACCTGGAAGCGTTTAGAGCGGTTTATGCCGGCAAGTGCTCTCGAAGGGTTCAACCAGTTGTTCGGATTTGTCGACGGTGCCAAGCGTGCTCAAATAAGCCCGGTAGCCAACGCGGCTGCCGTCGATATTGAGAAGGTCGTAGACGAAGTAGACTGATAGTCATTAGCGTTGCGTTGCATTTTGTTTGTAAGATAGCGGGTTTTTTATATTGAAGGTTGCTTGCCAATTTTATGCGGTTTTATAAGATTTGAACATAATAATCGTCATTATTCATGACTAATTTTTCGGTTATATGTTGTAAACAGCAACTTAAGAGTGCCCGTTGGTGCCAAAGTTAGTCCTCCCAACACTCAAAACTTACGCGAGAGAGACCTTGAGGACGCGACCGTACTCACTATAACTGAGTACAAAAGGCGAAGACGCACAGATTTGAAGGAAGAGAAGCATGCCGATATTAAGTAAATCACTTAACGTTGCGCTGATTCAACTGGCGGCTTCGGCAGACAAAGCCAGGAATCTGACGAGGATTCGGGACCGGGTGTTGGAAGCTGCCAAGCATGGGGCAGAACTAGTGGTTTTACCAGGTACGTTTACATTATGAAGAACTCGCATGCCAGCAATTGGATAAAAAAGCTAATTATTTACCGATAGAATGTTGTAATTCACCTTATTCGGTTGCCGCGTTCCCTGAATACGCTGAAACGATCCCGTCTGGGCAAACTAGTACGTTCCTATCGGAGCTGGCCAAGGAAACTTCGATATACCTGGTAGGCGGGTCCATACCTGAACGATCCAGCGACGGAAAGCTGTTCAACACGAGTCTAAGCTTTAATCCTGCCGGAGAACTGATTGCGAAGCACCGCAAAGTCCATTTGTTCGATATCGATATCCCGGGCAAGATCAGGTTCAAGGAATCTGACGTGTTGACGGGCGGCGACAAAGTGACCGTGTTCGACGTCCCGCCGTTCGGTAAAGTAGGCCTGGCGATTTGCTACGACATCCGGTTCCCGGAGCTGGTCTCGATCCCGGCTCGTACCCAAAACATCTTCGCCATGATCTACCCTGGCGCGTTCAACACCACCACCGGCCCGCTGCACTGGGAACTGCTGGCCCGGGCGCGGGCGGTGGACAACCAGATTTACGTGCTGATGTGTTCGCCGGCTAGGGATTTGAGTGCTGGATATCATGCGTACGGGTCGTCCATGATTGTTGATCCGAATGCTGAGGTTATTGCTACGACGGATGAGACCGAGGGCATTGTTTACGGTACACTCGAAAGCGGGCGCAGTGAACAGGTCAGAGCTGGGATCCCAGTCACTGTGCAAAGGAGAGACGAGGTTTATCGCGAGGCAAGCGCTATCAAGATATCTGATATATGAAATGGATAGATGGATGGATGGAATATATTACATCACACATGAAATAATACAAAATTATGGAAGGAAGAACACCAAGAACCAATCGAGCAAAAGACGACAACTTTTTTTCTTTTCTCCCTCGTCGTAGTAGTTAAGTGAGGAATGTTTCGATTGCTTCGTTTATTTCTTCTTGCTGACACCGACAGTCTTGCCTCTTCTGCCGGTAGTCTTGGTGTGCTGACCTCTGACACGGAGACCCCAGTAGTGTCGCAGACCTCTGTGGGCACGGATCTTCTTGAGACGCTCCAAGTCATCACGGAGCTTCGAGTCAAGCTGGTTAGCAAGCACTTGGCTGTCCTTGCCGTCGACAAAGTCGCGCTGACGATTGAGGAACCATCCGGGGATCTTGTACTGAGTTGGGTTCTGAAGGATGGTGACGATTCTCTCGAGCTCTTCAACGGTGAGCTCACCGGCTCTATTTTTTTTTTTTGTAAGCCCTCTGCTGCAACATAAACATACTATCTATCGTGTGTGGTCATGCTCACCTCTTCTGGAGATCGACATCGGCCTTCTTGCAGACCAAGTTGGAGTAACGTCTGCCGACACCCTTGATGTAGGTCAAGGCGTACATAATCTTGATCTTTCCATCAACGTTGGTGTTGAGGAGACTATAAAATTTCATCAGTAAGTCAGTTCTGATTATTCTGTGCATTCTGGTTCGAAACCGAAACAAATCTGAACAAATGCGACGAAGCTGCAAACGTACCGCAAGATGTGCTGGAAGTTGGACTTCTCTTCAAGAACAAAAGACTATAGGAACAATTAGCATTTCCATGAACACGACTCACACACTGAACAAACAACATACCATGATGAAAGGATTATCTGACGAGGTTCCGTATACAGCAGAATCTGTTCTTGGTGCAAGTTCGTGAGAGGTTTCCTACGTTTTGCATTCATACCCACCTGCCTCGTTGGTGGTCGCAGCGCCCTAGTGAGCGATCCGCGGGTTTGAGTCAATTAGGCGTGTGCCCTAAAGTCGCAGTCACGCCCCACCCCTAGGCCCTCCTCCTTTGCTTTGTTGGAAACGTGACGGATTCGCGTCAACTCACGATTAGCACAAACCCCTCAAGACTCAACTCTGTGGCGGCTTTTTTTTTTTTTTTTTTTTTTTCAGGGGGAACGACGAGCCGCGTTGATTATATAACCACGTTCGGTCGACCAAACCAGTTGTTGTGTTTTGAACAATCCGTTCTTATTCAGCGGCAAATTATTAGATCAAAAGGGCCTGGCCGGAGCAGGAAGCCACGGCAGTTGCTGCCGATGTAGCTGCAGAGCTTCCGGATTAACGTAATTCCGGCTGGGGGGGGGGGGCACGAGACCGGACCCGGCTTAAGCTGCACAATCCAGCTCAAGCATTAGTTAACGGGGCCCTAGTCAGTCCCATTCAGTAAGTCCTTGCGAGATCGGCACGGTTGCAAGCGGGCATCGCAGCCAAGGCGGGGGGGGGAGAGACCTTCTTGCTCGGCTGTGGGGGAAGGCTCGAAGGGTGCACTCAACGAGGCCAGACGCATCCTGGCGCCAATCCCTCGGGAAGCGCCAGATTGGGTAACATCGCCGGCCCAGGGATCGTCCCGAACAGGAAACTGATGACTTGGTTCTGTGTTGATCAAGTAAGACCCAACTCGTAGCAAACTTGCAGCATTCTGTTGCGTCTACGTCTTCGCCGGTTGCAAGATGGTGTATGATTTCATCCGCAAACTACTGTAGAATGCGAGGTAGGGGGTAAACCACATCTGAGGAATTGCTCGAAACGGGACATTCGTCGGGATTGTCGCGGCTTGCGGTAGCCAGCGAGCCCGGCTTTGCAAAGCCAGACGACATTACCAAGGAGAGCAGCAGGTAAGGGACCTTGTCAAGTCGGATCTCGACCGGTTTAACTTGGCCTGCTGCTGCTGGTGCTGCTGCTGGTGGTTGCCGTCCTCCAGTGTGAGGACCGCCCCCACGCAGTGGTGGGCTCGCTGCTCATCCTGGCCCGGAGTAAGTCCCGCTTTCTGTTCAATGCCGGGAGCGGTTAATCTCGGTGTGGGGTATCGTCATCGCTCGCAGTATAAAAGCAAGGACAGCTTCGCCTGGTGATGGAGCTTGCGCAACAATTCATTGATCAGCACTGCTGTCAGGGCGATAGTTAAACACTCACCTGGACTGCACATCATGACCGGCCAAGTTGAAGTAAAGACCACAAACATGGCCTGCCGGTTGCCGGTGAAATTGGCCGCAATCCCGCACAAGGAGATCGGGGTGGCAGCGGCTGTCAAGGCAGCTGCTGATCCTGCTGCCGGCGTCAAGCCTGCCATCTACGACGAGTTCTCGCTTCAGGGCAAGGTCGCTGTCGTCACCGGCGGCAACGGAGGTCTCGGGCTCGAGTTTGCGGTCGTGCTCGCCGAGCTCGGCGCCAAAGTGTACGCACTCGACATCCCGGGATCAAAACCCACGGAGGATTTCGAAGCGTCGGTGAAGTTCTGCAAGCGTCTGGGCACCTCGCTCGAGTTGATTGGGGTCGATGTGACCGATGCAAATGCCGTCGGCAAGTGCTTTGCCCAAATCGCTGCCGACAACGGTAGACTGGATGTGCTGGTTGCTGCTGCTGGCATCCTCGGCAACGAGCACGACTGCACCGAGTACCCCGCCGACGCCTGGCGCAAGGTGATTGACGTCAACTGCAACGGAGTGTTCTTCTCCGCCCAGGCCGCTGCTAGAGAAATGAAGAAGTTCGGCATCCCCGGCTCGATCATCCTGATCGCGTCCATGTCAGGCTCGGTCGTCAACCGAGAAATGAACTGGGCAGCTTACAACACTTCCAAATCAGCCGTGATTCAAATGGCCCGCAGCTTAGCTTGCGAGCTCGGTCCTGACAACATCAGGGTCAACTCGATCTCTCCTGGCCACATTCGCACCAAGATGACCGGCGTCGTGCTCGACAAGCAGCCGGAGATGGAAGCATTCTGGGCAAGCTTGAACCCATTGGGACGGATCGGTGGCATCCATGAACTAAGAGGCGTCTGCGCCTGGCTGTCCAGTGAGGCCTCGTCGTTCTGTACCGGTTCAGATATTCTCGTTAGTGGTGGACATACCATCTGGTAGATTCCTAATATATACACTACATTGATTTTTTTTTTTTCAATAGTTCCAGCTCATTAAACTAATTTAAAATGCTTCTTCTCCCTCTTGGATTACGGCCGTGTCCAGGACCTCAATATTGGCCCGACCTTTGCTCTTGTTCTGCAGCAATTCATTGATCTCTCTGTACTGCCCCGGATCAATCGCCGCCACAAAGTCCCATTCGCTACCATCGACCTTATCCCTCTCAACCCGCTCGACCATTCCCACAACACTGTCTTTGTACTTGGCCGCCTCTTTGATGTCGGCCGTTATCCGAACTCGCATCTGGGCTCTGGCAATGGGGATGATCTGCTTGGCGACCAACAACTTAATTGCGTCCAGACTCTGCACCTTGGCCGGCTTTGTCAAAACCACGTTGAACCCAAGCTCCGCCAACGCCTTGTCAATAATCGTCGTAGGATACGGTCGCTTGCTGGTCGGATGCACACATTTGGACGACACAAGCTCGATCACGGTGGCATGCTGTTGTTTTAGCTTGGCCATTCGCTCTTTCTCGCCCACTTGTAGTTCGCCTTTCTTCAGGATCTCAAGAATGATCGTGTCCTGGTCGGTCGTACCAAAACTTGCTTTCAAATCTTCGTGGCTGGCTACCTGGCCTTTAGATACGTTTAAAAACACATTCGGAATCTGCAAAACTTCGTCCAAATCAGTTTCCCTTTACATTTCAGCACCTCACAAATAACATCCAGCCTTCTAGTAGTGACTTACACTTTTGCTCGCCAGTCCTGGACTTTATTTGTGTAACAAGCCAGCTCGAACCTTCGCTTGCCTAGATCAATCAGACTATGTTCAATCTGGTACGGGGAGATCGTTATGGTAAGACCACATACCCTTTTTTAATCGCACAAGCGACACGTTTGTCAGTTTAATCTGAGTGTTTGGTTGATTTATCTTACTCATTTTTTTGCTATCAATCTCTGCCTTTTCACAGTGATAACGATAATGTTAAAATTGTTACCTCGTGATTTGTGAAGAGGTCGATAAAAAAAAAGCTTTATAAGGAGGGGTTGGGAGGAATTCCGGGCATCTCCCACAACAGCGCGTAAGGTAAACCAATCATTCTGTTCACAAATTGATTCCACTCGCTTTAAGTGCAAGAAGCGATTGCAAAAGGCTCAAGTATTCTTTAGAACAAATACATGCTAGATCTTCACGGCTGCCTACGAAAAGTGTTTGTACCGAGCGTGACTGCATTTGCGGATCCCGCTCCGAAGTACTCAAGAAGAACGAGAAACAGAAAGATCCTATACCAAACATGCATGAGAGTACCTGATACCGGCCTGCTTTCGTGTCCATCTACGGAGAAAAGAAATCTGCTGATGCCATTATCTCTATTGATAGCAAATTAGTTATTTAATATACTTGTTCATAAACTTTCGATGAAACTCAGACCGAAGCATGTCATTGATGAACCCGCCTTTGGGCTTGCCATCAATTCCTTTCGCCTGATTCTTGAACACCACGTCCTCGTCCCATCTCATTCCACCACCGGCTTTGCCGTTCGCTTTTTTAGATCCGCTGATAAATCCGTCATTAAAAGACATTAAAGGGTTCCCTAGCGCTGCCTGCTGTGCCGCCGCTGCTTGCTCTGATTCCTGTTTTTCCCTCTCTTTCCGTTCCTGCTCGAGCGCACGTTCTTTCTTGATCCGTTCCAGCTCTCGCAGTAACTCCGCTTGCTCATCTTCCTCATCATCATCATCATCATCATCTTCATCACCGTCTGAACTATCGTCGTCGCCGTCAGATGAGTCAGAGTCGTCTGCGGATGAATCAGAACCAGCCTTGCCGTCGTCGCTTTGCTCTTCATTTTTCCTCGCTTCTTCCAGAATCAACTTCCTCCGTTTGACTCTTATATCTTCCTCGTCATCATTTGGTGCACTGCCTTGCTCTAATCTCAAGCTAGGATCGACAACTCGTGAGCCACCGCCGCCTATTTTCGACTGATGCTCTGCTTCTTTGCGCAAAAGCTCATCCCGCAGTGCTTCACGCTCCCATTCCTTCTCTTCCAGGTGCTCTCTTCCGCTCGAAAACATTCCGTCCTTGTCTCCAGTGCCGCCCTGGCCCCGTTTCCGGAACTTGAGCTGCGTATGGGCAGGCATCATCCGGGCGTGGTAGATTCGTGTCGGCGCCTGGTTCGCGTTGCCACGAGCGGGATCGAATGTCGGCCGATGCGCTGTCGTCATTTGTGAATAATGTGAATCTCTTTTTAAAACTTGCACTTGCTGCTCGTTCCGAACGTATTTGGTCGAATATCTCGCTGCCCAAGTGCCGTCTGCCAGTCAATCAACTAAAGCAAATGTGAAAGACACCAACTTCAGCCAACCCTAGGTAACCGAGACCCAGGGGTTTGTGCCACTTCCAACTCCCACAAAAAGTGAGCCGTTCGATGCGCTATCGGGCTTGACCGAGCGCCGCGCCGTAGACTCTAAAATCACAAGCAGTATATTTATCCATCCCCATTGTGAAGTTCTGAAGAGGCACACATCGTCAGCGCTTGTCGTCCAGGGAAGCAGAAACCGGTTAGAAATGAGCTACAGAGATACTGTTCTGCCGGTGGTGGACATCTCGAACTTTTCCAGTCAGACTGCCCAGCAGCTGCTCGACGCCGCTACGACGTTTGGCTTCGTCTTTATCGAGGGTACCGAGTTCTCCAGAGACGAAGTCGACCAGGCTTTCGATATTGTGAGATTCAACCCCAGACAGCAAGGAGCTTGATATTATGAGCTGGCGCTGATTCGTGGTAGTCCAAATCGTTCTTTACCCAGCCTTACGAGGACAAGCAGAAGTACGCGATTCAGGCAAATAACCGAGGATATGCTGCATTCAATCAGGAAGTGTAGGTGGATCTTACTTGAACTATTATAGCTGTCCCAGAACCCCCGTGCTAACAAGACAAAAAAAGGCTGGATACCTCCGTCAAGCGTGGCGATCCTAAAGAGTATGTAGTTGCATAAATTCTGGTGAATTTGTGGTTCGGACCCCAGACTGACATGCTGTGTCAAAACATGCATAGAGCGTTTAATTTTGGTCAATTTAAAGATGGCAAGCCGATTCAAGCACTACCACCAGCTTTTTCAGGAGCCAAAGAAGCCGCAATCAACGAGTTCACGACCAAATGCCATTCGACCTGCAACCGTTTGCTGGACTTGCTAGCCACGGCTCTGGACATCTCCCCATCGGATGGTACCGATGGCGATAAGTGGTTCTCGACCCGGCACGATGCCACCCAGGACAGCGGTACCACTTTCAGAATGCTGTATTATCCTGCTGTCAAAGTCAGCGAGGATCCGGATGATATCCGCGCCGGTGCACACACCGATTATGGCTCTGTCACCTTGCTGTTCCAGAGAGCTGGCCAGGAAGGTCTCGAAGTGCTGTCTCCCGTGACCGGAGAGTGGATGCCGATTCCTGCACTGCCTGCCAAAGACGAGAAGTCTTGTCCGCCGATTGTTGTGAACATTGCTGGTATGTTTCCAGTCTTGCCTGTCCCCACTTTACCTAAATAACTAGACTGACTTTATTTTATCTAGATCAGCTTAGTTTCTGGTCCGCTGGGGTACTCAAATCCGCCGTGCACAGAGTCAAGTTTCCGATCGAAGCTGTTCGCAAAGGAATTGATCGATATTCGATCGCATATTTTTGTCACCCAGCCGACGACACTTTACTTGAACCTGTGCCTAGCCAGGTCATCGCGTCGCTTCGCTCGGCAAATGCTGGCGAGGCTCCGACCAAGGACACGACTCTGACCGCTGGACAACATTTGATCAACCGGTTAAATGCTTCATACAGTTGGCAAGACGCCAAGGCGTAATTGGACATGGCGAAATCTTATTATTTTTCTCTCTTTTTTTTTTTTTTGTTTTATGTTTATTTCTAAGCTAGAGATATAACATCAGTCTGTTCTCTTGTCGAGAATAGTTTGTCCTAAAGGTGTGGAATTGACGCCTTCACCGGCTGTGTACACGGTCTTCCCCCGGAGAATGGTCTTCTCGACCACACCCTGCAGCGATAACCCTTTGTAAGGCGAGATTTTGTTTTTGAACTGTAGCCTGTCTTCGGTAACCGTGAAGGATGCAGCAGGATCAAACACGACAAAGTCCGCGTCGGCACCGACCGCGATCACGCCTTTGCGACCGAGCAGGCCGACTTGTTTGGCAGTGTTGAAAGTAGTCCATTGGGAGACCTTGGTGAGCGGGATGCCCCGCTTGCTGGCTTCGGTCCATAAAATCGGCAAGCCCAATCCGAGACCGGATACGCCTCCCCACGATTTAAAGAAATCTCCCGTATCGAGATCTTTGAGCTCCGGTGTACACGGCGAATGGTCGGATACGACGGTCTGCAGCACGCCGGCCTGGAGCGCGTCCCATAGCGCATCTTGGTTTTGCTTGGTTCGGATTGGCGGACAGCACTTGTAGTGGGTACCCTTGTGGGGGATAGCTTCCGAGTAGAATGTCAGGTAGTGGAAACACGTTTCGGCTGTCAGGTTCAGGCCCAGATCGTCACGGGCGTGCTTGATCATGGCTAGCGTCTCTGCTGACGAAATATGGACGATGTGCAGCTTGAGCTGGTCCTTGTTCTTGCACGCACTTGCCAGTTCAATGATTGTCTTGATGGCTGTGGTCTCAAACGAGTCCGGTCTCGAGTCCAGGAACGACTGGTATGCGGTAGCATCAGCTTCTACCTGGTCGTCGTCATCGTCGTCGTCGACAACCGTGGCTGTCGCGGTTGCTGCTGGCGGCTCCATCTCGGCGTGGAACATATACACTGACGGCTCGGAGCTTAACGTATCCATGGCTTTGGCAATGTCGTCTTTGCTCACAGCCGGGAACTCGTCCACGCCGGATTCGATCATGAAGCACTTGAATCCTCGCACGCCGGCGTCCACCAGCGGCTTCAGGTCGTGGTTGTTGCCAGGGATCACGCCGCCCCAGAATCCGACATCAACATGCAGCTGGGTCGCGGCAGCGTCCAGCTTGGTATGCAGGTTCGCCACCGTCGTGGTCGGCGGAATCGCGTTCAGTGGCATGTCGATCACCGTCGTGACGCCGCCAGACGCTGCTGCCCGGGTACCGGTCTCGAAGCCTTCCCACTCAGTTCTGCCGGGCTGCGCGAATGTGCGATTAGCACTGGCGCTCGTAACCTGTCCCATAACTACTCACCTCATTCAAATGCACGTGAGCATCGACCAGGCCTGGCAAAATCGTCTTGGACGTAAAATCGTAGTACTCGGCCACCGCGCCGTCGCTGTCGTTGATCTCATCGCGACTGACGACGACTCCGACGTCGATCTTGACGATCTTGCCGTCCCGCACGTAGATCGAAGCAGGCACGATCTCGTCCGATCCACCGACCAGCACGGCATCAGAAACAAACACCGACGTCATCTTTCCCTTGAATCGTCTGCAGTCGGGATCCCGGTCCTTGACAGGTCTGACAGCGACGCTGGCTTCTTATAAAAAAATACATAACCCGTGGGCTCAAAAAAAAAATGAGCCGCACATGCGGCCATCAGTCATCTCGGATAAGGCCGACGACGACGACGAGAGACAGGCAGGCAGGCAGGCAGGCAGCATACCGAGCAGTGGTATCTTATCTTATCGGCACAGGACAGTAGTGGGCATTAGTGGTTTCACCATACGGCTGTCTGTTCTGTAGCTTCCACTATTCATCCTATCTTGCTGTTCGTCGCATCCGCTGCAATGGCTTCCGATGCAGGGGGTCGGTGCCGGTGCTAGTACCAGGAGCTGGAGCCGGAGCTGGAGCCGGAGCTGGAGCAACAGGACCCTGACAAGCGGGCTCAGACCATTGCTATGCCCCGCACTGCTTCATCGTTCTACAAAACACGATCCTCTTTTGTTCTCCTCCGTCTGCAGGGTTGTTGTTTGCTGTTCTGCGGCGGAGTTGAGAGTGCATGCGCTACTGTGCTCATCGCCCCCCCCAGCCCTGAGGGGTTTGTGTCCCTTCTCCCCGAGGGGTTTGTGTCCCTTCTCCTCGAGGGGTTTGGGTTCATGCTTACCAAGGGGTTTGTGTTCGACCGGGTAACCCCCCCCCGCCCATCTTCGGCGGGAGCAGCGATTACGATCGACTTCGAGATCCTTACGCAGGGCGAAAAATGGGCACGCCCAGAGTAATCAGTCAGTCAGTCAGTCAGTGCACGCCGGGATCGAAATCTACCGTGGGCCACCACCACACACTCGTTTTGTTTGCACGGCGAAGCTCAGCAACCCGTGACTAGACGTCGCATATCGTCTACAGTCCAGATCGTTTGCGATTGATTGTGTCGTGTGATTCCGATATCTCGTTCTCGGTTCGTTCCCTCCTGGTCGCGGAGGAAAGAGAGTGACCCCGAACCCCCCCCCCCCCCGCGTGTGGGTGTGTGTGTGATCGACCGTGCCGCTTAGCAAATCCACGTTTCCGACTCGATCGGTTGAGATCTTGTCTACGTCTGGATTGTGTCAATTGCTCTATCTTTAACTATACAAAGAAGTATCCCCTCCACCCGGCGACCGACCCTCCCATGTATCAGCAGCAGCAACCGCAGCAGCAGCAGCAGCAGCAGCAGCAACAACAACCTCAACAGCAGCAACCACCGCCACAGCCACCGTCTCAAGTGATGTCATCATCAATTCCTGTCAGCACCGCTGGGGCTGCATCATTGGCTTCAGGCGGGATCCCGCAGCAATTTCCTTCAGATGTCCAATCAGTGCCACGACAATTGCAACCGACAGCCGCGGTTGCAGCCGGCAGCGGGTCGCTGCTGCCGCAGCGATCCACTGTCACGAGGGGTAAATACTCCATCACCGATTTCGAGATCAAGCGGACGCTGGGCACGGGCTCGTTTGGGAGAGTGCATCTGGTGCGATCGCGTTACAACCGGTTATACTACGCCATCAAGGTGCTGAAGAAGGCCCAGGTGGTGCACATGAAGCAGGTCGAACACACCAACGACGAACGGCGGATGCTCAAGCTCGTCGACCATCCGTTCCTGATCCGGATCTGGGGCACGTTCCAAGACTCCCACAATTTGTTCATGGTCATGGACTACGTCGAAGGCGGCGAACTGTTCTCGCTTTTGCGTCGGTCCCAGCGGTTCCCCAATCCCGTGGCCAAGTTCTACGCCGCCCAGGTCACGCTGGCGCTCGAGTACCTGCATTCCCACAACATCATCTATCGCGATCTCAAACCGGAAAACATCCTGCTCGATCGCAAGGGACACATTCGCATCACCGATTTTGGGTTTGCCAAAGAAGTTCCTGACGTCACCTACACCATGTGCGGTACGCCGGACTACATCGCTCCCGAGGTGATCGCACGCAAAGCTTACAACAAGTCGGTTGACTGGTGGTCTCTCGGCATCCTCATTTTTGAAATGCTGACCGGATACACGCCATTTTACGATCAAACTCCCATGCGCACATACGAGAAGGTCTTGCAATGTGACGTGAAGTACCCCAACTACATCGTCCCTGAGGCCCGCGACCTGCTGGCCGGCTTAATCACACGAGACCTGACCAGACGACTGGGTAACCTGGTATACGGCGCTGGAGATGTCAAGGGTCATCCCTGGTTCAGCGAAGTGGATTGGGACCGAGTCCTATCAAAGCGGATCGACACACCATACGAGCCGCCAATTAGACATGCTGGCGATGCAAGTTTGTTCGAGCACTACCCTGAAGAGGAGCTTGACTACGGTATCATCAGTCAAGACAGTTTTGGACATTTGTTTCCGGATTTTTGATTCACCGCCGCCGCCGCCGCCACCAGAGGAGCTTGACTATAGTATCATCAGTCAAGACAATTTTGGTCATCTGTGAATTATTGGTTCTTCACCACCACCATCACCCATTCCCTTTTTCTTACTCTTGTGTTTCCTTCAAATTGTTGTTTGTGTTTGAGTTGTTCTAAACATGACTGGTTAGAAACTAGGAGATTAATCAGGCAAATCTTATAAACTTTTTTTTTCTCTTTTTTTGTTCCAAGTTACCGTATTTTTGGTTCTTTTGTGTGTATATCGTGTGTATATCGTCTGTCTTGTCAAATTAGTGATGTATAGTTTTTTATATTTTTTTTTTGGAAAGGGTCATCATCATCCATCTACCATATACACTTCAAGTATCATAAGAAATTTAACTATTGTGATAAGTTAAGCCCAGATCGTGTGGAAAATAATTATAGTCCTACCCAGGACCGAATCAGATTGGCTATTGGATCAATAGCGCTCAAGATCACCAACGTCATACCGAACGTGACGAAGCTCAAGCTGCTGAGCGCGCTAGCTCTAGGATCGATGGTGAGCAGATGTGCGGTCGCGACGGCCGACGAATTGATGCCGAGCGCGATTCCGCGAGTCAGGTAGTCGTCTTCACGGACCCGGAACAGTTTCAGCAGATAAGAGCCGATGATCACGCCGACGATGCCGGACAAGATCGCGGTTATCGCCACCAGCGTCTGGGATCCGCCGAGCGCGTTGACGACCGGCAGCGCCAGCGCCAGCGTCACGCTGCGTCCAACGAACGCCAGCGAGCGAGTGGAGGAGATGCCGATTGCGTAGCACAGCGGCGGGTACACGAAAAACGTCACCAGTCCCAACAGAATGTTGGGGATCATGATCACGGTAAAATTCTTTTTCAAATCGTCCCGGTACCGATACATGGGCAGCGCCAGCGACACGATGCTCACGTCGAGCAAGGTTTTAAGTAGATCTCCGGCGCCTGGCATCACATTCTTGTATTGAGCGGCGCCTGCCAGATACACGTACGTGCGGCCGGTGCTGTATGCGTGCAACCCATCGTTCAAACTGAGATGCTTGGCAGCGGCCATCACGAAGATGCCGAGAATGGTCATGCCCGAGCACACGAAAATTGGATGGATGAATCGTCTCCACTTTGGCGGCAGCCACAGACCACAGAACATCATCAGAACCGTAAACGTCGAGTGGGCAATCAACGTGGACCCGGTCACAAAGTATAGCGGCAAGCCTACCGTTAAGAAAATCAGTGCGTAGAGAAACGTATCCAAATACTGGGTCATGTTCGACGCGAACTTCTCTGCCCGAGGCGACGGGCCGGTCTCGCCAAAATACAGATGCTGGTAAATATTGCTGATTTTCGTCAGCCAGTCATGCTGCTTGCCGACAGCTTCTGTGGTTGCCGCGGAAGCATTGCTCGAGGAGATCTCTTCTTGGTGGGTGGTTAAAGCATTCCGGATACTGTTGACTGTCTGCTGGCGAGTTATTTCGTGGCTAATCCGTCTCATCGACGTCCTGGTGGGAGATGTCGTGAGGTCACTCATGCTGCCCAAATCGTTATCAACTTGGTCGTTGAATTCCTGTTCAACCATCGACGTCCGTGGGACCAGCTTGTGATTCCGGTCTAACGAGGGTTCCGGACGATTCGGAAGCATGGTTTTGGTTGATTCTGCCGGAGTTTGCATCCCTTCTTCGTGTGCTTCATCATCGCTGCCATCATTGATTGCTTGATGACTCGTTGTGGTGGTTGGGCTGGCGAGGTCATCTAGTTCGATGGATTCTCCTGAAAGTCGGTGTCGGTTACTATCAGCATCGTACGAAGGAGGCGGTACCTCCTCGGCCCGTTCAACCAGCGCACGCTTGGAGACCTTGAACAGCTTGAGCAAAAACTTTACCAGATTCGCAGTAACAAACATGCCCACGACGTAGCCAAGGATGAACACGGCGGCAATTTTACCGACTTCGGCGCCACTAACTCCAGGCGAGAGCGGGATCAACACAAATGACGGAGTGAAGAACACGTTGATCCATCTCAGCGTGAACCCAAGCGGCACGTCGATCACTTTAGTCAATGCGGCAGTGCGTCTGGGGCCAACGGTGCTATTCAGACCTAGGAGAATGAAAAATAGCAGCAACATGCAGATAACTGAGGCAGGAAGATTCACGTTTCCTATCGAAATCAATCTGTGCACTGCATAGAGGTATAGCAGCACGACCACAACACCAGCAGGCACGAGAACGTACGATCTCAACAGCCTCGGCGCATTAGTCTTCCCGGTCTAGATTGTAAGCATAGCCAAAAGCATGGCCAAAATTACACCACAATTAGTGCTCTGCCACGTACCAGAATAACAGCATTGTAGATATCCACTGCAGTTGCCTCAATGGCGTGCCGTTGCTCAGCTAATGTCATAGCTGCAATACCGGTGCGTAGAACTTGTCTAGACCCAAAATTACTCTGCAGCACCGGTACGTTCGTAGTTACTGCGTTGCCTGGGCCTTGCGCAAGTACTTTCCGAAAGACAGTGAGCGTTGCAACTCCGCAATCAGGTTACAACCGCATGGCCACGGCTTCGGTCGCTGGTTAAGTTGAGTGAGCTGAATGAGTGATTCTCGAGCCGAGGAAGTCGTCGGGACCGTAGGTATTCGCGATGTCTCGCTCCCAAATTCTCGAGGGGTAGGTAGCGTAGCCGAGTCGGACCAGGAACCGTTCCGTCAATTGCGCATGTCTGTCGCAATTCGAGTGTTTTGCCATTGACATACTCTTGAGTACTTTGCACGTTGCCGTGGTTTTGAATTCTCGCCTGAGTTCCCAAATGGACGTGCTGCTTGGCTCGCTGCCGGAGACGGCCGAGCCCGTTTGTGACGTCACCAGGAGCTCGGAGTTGTGCGGCGTGGGCCACCTCATCGCGAAGCAGTTTTAGATCACATAAAAAGGCACGACCCGGGCGGACATTGGGAAGCGATTTCGTATACCGACGTACCGACATTATTGATTCAACGCTGTCACAGATACTGTAATACGACCATGGACGCTGGCTCATCTATCATTGTGCTCGTTGCTACTCTTTTCTGTGCGTGACTTTGCAAAACTTCGTGTTTGATCTGAATACTAACTAGCATCCAGTCCCTCCATTTGGTGTGGTCTTCATCTCAGGCTGCTCAGTCGACTTTGTGATCAACATTGGTCTGACACTTCTCGGATATCTTCCTGGACTTTTGCACGCGCTGTACCTCGAGTATGTGTACTACTCGCGACGGGAAAACGCTACCAAGGGAATCTTGAATGCGGAACGTGCCCCGGGCGTGTACTCAGAGTCGATCCAGCGAGGCGGATACAAGGCTCTGAGACGGGACAGATCGCCTGACGGACGTGCTACACGGTAATCGCACGCACGCACGGTCTTTACGGCCCATTTCTTGCATGCTCATGCCGTTCGCGACTTGGTTTCACCGGAGTTTTTGCTTTTTCAAAAGGTTATGACCGCAGTATTTTTAATCGCCATTCTCATTAATACACTGCTTTCTATATTCTTCGTAATACTTTTGAGTTCGTAGACTGGTTCCGATTTTATTTTCTCAATCACGTTTCTTCAAGACGGACGCTTGCGACTCGCGTATCAACGTGGTTAGCTCATCAGCATTCACTTTTAGGGAGATATGTTGCGACCTCTGAGATGGATTAAGAGGCTCTGCAAACCGTTTGTCAGGCACCAAAGGATACAGGGTGTTCAAGACTTCATTTTGAACAGCAGTGTACACGACGGAGGAGGCCCAGTACAACTGAATAGACTATATCATGGCAGTCAGCACGCTGATTGGACAGTGAGACAGAGAAACTTACCGCAGGCATGATGAACGATGAACACACAAATCCAAGCGTAAACACTCGAATAACTCCATTCAAAAACGTACTCACGGGCGAGCTACTGTTTAGCGCGAATTCGATCGCCCGGGTCCTGATATTCATCGATCGCTCGGCATTGAAAAATCCGCAACTGGCGATAGCCAGCGGCATGATGAGAAGCGGATCCGATACATCTAGATCGGGGAACCACAGCATTCCCGTCTCTGCAGAAGCTGCCATAGGGTTTGCCGGATCATATCCTGGTAACTGGTTGACAGGCAGCGACCGGTAATACGCAACACCTCTTGATCCCAGCAATAGCACACCAGCATGCACAACTCCGGTAGCCAGGGACTTTAAAAAGCTGATTCCAAACATCTTATTGACTGATTTCGCATTACTCTTGAGAAGTTCCGATGCCAGAGCTGCGTTCTCCTTCTGCTGGTCCGGCGTGAATTTGGTAGGATCAATCGTTCGCACCATCTCGCGCGCCGACTCGGCTGTTACTGGTACGTCGCTGGGTGCCACCACAATCTTGTTTTTTGACACTCCTTTCTGAACCATCATCTGTACCGCTCGCAAGTAAATTCGCGCCCGTGAGCTCACGTAGGCCATTTTTTTTGAATACATAGTAAACGGCAGCGTCACGCACAATCGAAGCCCCAGTGCCACCACTGGGATTACATACACCATCGGCAAGCCGGTGACATTATGAATCCCGAGAAACATCTGGTACGAGGCTCTGCCCACTGGTTCCGTGATTTCGTAGATGTATCGCAAGACATCCATGATTGCCTGAAACGGTTCCACTAACGATAGCACGGAGAAGCTACTCCGCTGTGGTATCCTCGAGCAGACTAACGATGCTACTTGCGGCCGCCGATATAGTCTGTATGCGGTAGAAATTGGACTACCTAATCTTGTCCGGTTTGTGCTTATTGACCGGTGAGCTGCGGTCATTGAAGGCAGCCATGTTGTCCGGCTATGTCTCTTGACCAGAGCTTGCCCTGCAAGTGTAGTCTTTACCCTTGATGTCCGTGATAATGACATATTCGTGATCCTACGGGAGACACACCACCGCTCTGGTAATTGACAATAAGAGTGATGTTTCTTTACTGTCGTGTCATGAACGGGTGTAATTTTCGGTACATTTTCTGGGAGTTTAACCATACATTTTCCGTGCGGCGTGTTCAACCCATCGCGAAACTCATCATAAAACAAAATAGATGCCAACCTAATGAGCTTAAAACTTATGGTATTCATGCCTGGGATCTGCAATGGACGGGGGCTCGTCACAGAATGACGGATACTCATACCTTCAAGGACCATTAGTATCGATAAGCCATCAGTTCCAGCATGCGTCGATACAACGGCAGCGCGAGATGCTGCCTATCTATCGACATCGTATGTTCCGCCTCGACCTCGTTACTCATGATGGCATAATGTAAACAGATTTAGGGGACTCGTTGCTATATTTGGTTGATAGTGCCCAGGTAACCATACTAATTGGTCACACTGGCTCAGGCAAAACTACTCGTAAGACTCGCAAGTCCGCAGAGGTTGACCTTATTCTAATTGCTTTAGAGCTGACCCAATATCTTCACGAAGCTGGATGGACAAGAGATGGAAAGAAGATAGCATGTACACAAGTATGTTGATTTTATCAGTTCTATTTTTGTCACAGGGTTTTTTTAACGGCCATTAGCCCCGGCGAGTTGCCGCCAAATCAGTCGCATCACGAGTGGCCGAAGAAATGAGGACTACAGTTGGTGGCCTAGTGGGATACTCGATTAGATTTGAAGACATGACTTCGGAATCTACGGTTATCAAATACATGACTGATGGAATGCTGCTAAGGGAGCTGCTGGTGGATCCGCTTCTTTCTCAATATAGCGTGATCATGATTGACGAGGCACATGAGAGGAGTATCTACACAGACATATTACTCGGTGTTTTGAAGAAGTATGTCAATATCTTGAATTTGGATGGATTTGAGCTAATATAAGGGTCACCAAACGACGCAAAGATTTACGGTTGGTCGTCTCGAGCGCGACTATCCAGGCAGACAAATTTGCCAGTTATTTCGGCTCCGGTACACGAATAATAAGTATCGATGGCAAGATGTTCCCGGTTGATATCCTGTATTTGCAAAGCCCAGCAAAGAACTATGTGGACAAGACTATTGAAACAGTGCTGGATATTCACAGCCAAGAAGGCGACGGTGACGTACTTGTGTTTCTCACTGGCCGGGACGAGATCAACCGTGTTGTACAAGAGTTAGCAGACTACAACAGCCAGCAGTTACAGTCTACTACCGAATCGCGACTACTACCTCTGCCTTTATATAGTGGTCTCTCCAAAGACGAACAAGAGGCAGTGTTTGCCCGAGCTCCAGAAAATACTCGCAAGGTTGTTGTTTCGACAAACATTGCTGAAGCAAGTGTGACGATTGACGGTGTTGTCTTTGTGGTCGACTGCGGATTTGCCAAGATAAGAGCGTTCAACCCGGACTCACGGATAGAATCGTTGGTGACAACACCAATCTCTAAGGCTTCTGCCACTCAACGTGCAGGAAGAGCAGGCCGAACTCGGCCAGGAAAGTGCTTTCGCTTATACACCGAGGCGACAGCTAATGCACTTGACGAGGTTTCAGTACCGGAAATCCAGCGGACGAATCTCGCAAGTCCGATACTGCAAATCAAAGCCCTCGGAATTGAAAACATAGCCAAGCTAGATTTTATTACACCTCCGCCGGTGGAGCTGGTTGTAAATGCTTTGGATTTGCTATACTCGTTAGGCGCGCTCGACGATCTCGCCAAGTTGAGTGTTCCTGATGGTTTGCAAATGGCAGAGCTACCGCTGGACCCTAAACTTAGCAAGATCTTGCTTGAATCGTACAAAACAGGATGCACAGATGTGATCTTGACAATTGCTGCGGTTGCATCCGTTGAGAGTATTTTTTATAAACCACGAGGCGATGTTCGGACGGCAGATGCTGAGCATCTCAAGTTCACGGCTATCGAAGGAGACCTCATCTCTTTTGCTAATGGTGAGTTCTATTTTCGTAAATTGGGTTTTCTTGGGTAAAAATGGGATCTTTCAAGGATCGGCTAACTGATTTATAGTATATCAAGCATTTACAACCCGCGGAAACATGTCAGCCAAGTGGGCACATACTCGCTACTTAAATTACCAGGCCCTGCAGCGAGCCGTGAGTGTTCGGAAGCAGTTGGCAAGATACCTCGACAGGTTCAAATTTCAATACGGCATTAAAAAGGGCAGTTCCGATGATACTCCTGCAATTGAGACTGTCCAGAAGTGCATTGCGTCAGGATACTTTTCGCAAGCTGCCAGCCTGCAACCGGACGGGTCGTACAAGCTTCTGGTCGCCAACGCCGTCACGGTGTGGCCACATCCCACTTCGGTAATGTTTGGACGTCCCGCTGATTGGGTGGTCTACTCGGAGAGTAAGTGTTCTCAACAGGGTTGTGTGAGGTAGACGACAGCAGCTAACTCGATTCCAGTCATGGAGCTGAATGATAAGATCTACATCACGGGGTTGACTAAAATTGAGCGGGATTGGCTTGTAGAAATCGCGCCTGATTATTACCGCGTCAAAAAACGATAGGAGAGAGGAGACGACAGAGGTTTAGATAATACAACTTTGGACAATACAACTTTTGATCATGTCCTTTGTGACAAGTGTGACAGCCGTAGGCAAATAATAAATAGCCCTGATTCCGATAGCCAGCCGGCTTAGATTACCCCTGTTCTGACTTTTGTCGGAGTCGCGCACCGTAGGGTCTGGTTCCTTTGAAATTAGTGCCGAGCGCTCTCTTTACTGGAAAGCGGCAAAAGGGAAAAAACAGTGTACGCATTACCGCGAGACCGGAGGCAAGTGCTGTTACCGTTCAGAAGACTTTACAGCTGATTGATCAGCACGAGAACGGCGAATTTCAGGGTCGTCGTGCAGAATTTTGGGGGACATATGGCACAAAGTCGGTTGAGCAGGACCGGCCCCGGCAGAGTCGGCTGCGCGACTGTACTACACAGCCGGACCTGGTCGTCACTGTCGTCCGGCCGGAGACTAGTCTCGGCATTGACGGTGCCAATTTTCCGTTCATCGAATTCTGGGCCCGGTATAGAATTGAGCCGTGGGATATGCGATGTACGGGCTGGAAGGACGAGTCTGCCGGTATTGAATGGTGAACAGATCTGCGGCCACGTTCACCGGCGTCATGGGCGACATTACTCAACGTCGTGGTCAAGAACACTGTCAGCAGCAGCAGCCAAAGTTCTTGAATCTTCTGGTAGCAGTCGTGGTGAGAAGCTTTCAAGTGGAATGCCATCGTCAGGGCGGACATCACCAGAACAAGCCAACCAGTACTTGGATCCATTGACCGCGGTCGCGGTCGAGATGTCGAATCTGACGGCCAACATCCGAAATCAGCTCGGGTCGCGAACGTATACGCTTGATGATGCAGCAAAGTACTACGTGCAGTGCGAAGGGAAACACATCCGGCCATTGCTGGTATTTTTGATGAGTCGCGCGACGCTGCTGGCACCCAAGAGCGAGGTCACACCCATTGCATACGAAGACGACGTCGACGAGTCGTACAGTCCGCTCAACATTTTACGGGACTTCAATCCTTCACAAATAATGACCACCATTGCATCGCGGGTAACTCCGCTCAAGAAAGGTGTCAAGCCACAACCTCAGGTATTTGACAAAGAGACGGGGATCTTGATATCCCAACGACGACTGGCTGAGATTGTCGAGATGATCCACGCCGCCTCTTTGTTGCACGACGATGTGGTAGACGAGTCTGAGCTGCGACGGGGAAAGCCGTCCGGCAATGCCGTGTATGGGAACAAGATGTCGGTTCTGGCTGGCGACTTTATGCTCGGCCGGGCATCGGTGGCACTGTCTCGGCTTCGCAACGCAGAAGTTACAGAGCTACTGGCTACGTCGATCGCCAACCTGGTCGAGGGCGAATTCATGCAACTACGCAATGCGGCCACCGAGGACGAAAAAACCGGAACTGCCACTGATCTCACGTTTGAGTACTATCTTGAAAAGACGTATCTCAAGACCGCCAGTCTGATGTCAAAGTCATGCCGGGGGGCAGCAATCCTGTCCGGTGCTCGGGAGGATTTCAGGGACCTTGCATACCAGTATGGACGTAATCTGGGACTTGCGTTCCAGCTCGTGGACGATTTACTCGACTACACTGTTACCGAATCTGAACTCGGCAAGCCATCTGGCGCAGACCTAAAACTGGGTCTGGCCACCGCACCGGCTTTGTTTGCCTGGCAGACCCACCCCGAGCTGGGGGAAATCATCAAACGCAAGTTCTCGCAACCTGGCGACATTGCCAAAACGACAGAACTTGTCGCTCTGTCAAACGGTGTCGGCCGGACGCGCGAACTGGCTGAAAAGTACAGCAAAGCTGCCAGTGATGCGTTGACCACGTTCCCAGAGTCGGCGGCCAAGGATGCGCTGCTCGACATGACGACCAAAGTTCTTGACCGCACAAAATAGACTATTTTGTTCTACCCGTGGTTTTTCTTTCTCTTTTTCTTTTGTATATAGATAAAAAATTCATCTACATTTGGTTAATTGCTCGTGAACCAACAATAAGCCTTCTGTTCATGTCTCCCATAATCGCATCTTTGAAGTGCTCGTTCAAGCAGCTCGCTGGAATCATAGCAATATAAATTCGGAAAGTAATAACACTAGTCTCTCAGGCTGGAAACCGTTTCGTTAATCTTTTTTAGTTTTTTTTTTTTGGGGGGGGGGGGTTTCTTGCCATCCTCCCCCTTCCGTCAGCAAAGTCAGCAAAGGTCGGGAATCCCCCTGTACGAGAACTGTCTTCTCGCGTTGGAGCACACGACGGGATGATACAGTCCCCGAGGATCCGCGGTGATGTGCTTTCCGTCATTACAGCCGATTACGCTCCGATTCTCCGATTCTCCGATTCTCCGGATCCTGTGTGATTCTGTAAGCCACACGGTCAATGGCCTCGTTTGCTGACACGGAGAACGGTCGGTCGTTTGCGGGTGTAATGGCTTATGTCCATCCGCAAGGTGCGCAGGGTCTCCGCGAGTCTAGCATGCTTATGTCCGCAAGGTCCGCAGAGGTCCTCATGAGTCTAGCATGATGATCTGCCCACTCGAGGATAAATATGCTGGAGGAGAACATCACCTTGCAGCACAAATTGTGACCTTGACAAGAAGTGATATTAAATATAGATACAAACATGGCGCATTCTGATCTGTTCAATCCTTACAAGGCAGAGCATACCGACCCGTTGGGACCGGACGACCGCAGGCCCTCGGCATTGAAAGTCGTTCAAGACTATGATCTGGTCAACAAAATGGGTGGCAAAGTAGCGTTGTTTACAGGTGGTACTAGCGGTCTTGGGCTTGAGGCGGCCCGCGCAATTCATGCTACCGGAGTAGACTTGTTCGTCGTTGGTCGGGACCAGAAGCGAGGCGACGACGCAATCACGTACATCAAGCGACGAAGCCCCGGCACCGGCAAGCTTGAATTCCTCCTGTTTGATCTTGACTCAATTGGCTCGGTCAAGAAAGGTGTCGAGGAGTTCTTGTCTAAATCGGGCAAGCTAAACATTTTGATCAACAACGCCGGCATCATGGGCATTCCGATGGAAAAGACCGTGGACGGATATGAAAAACAGTTTGCCGTTAACCATCTGGCTCACTTTACGCTTACCGTGTCGCTGCTCCCCATATTGATCAAGAGCTCGACTCCTGAGTTCAAGTCTCGTGTTGTCCAAGTGTCTTCGTCTGCTCATCATATCTCATCTGTCGACTTGGATGATCCATTTTTTGAAAACCGTGAGTACTCACCGTTTGTGGCTTACGGCCAGTCCAAGACGGCAATGATCTGGACTGCCAACTACATCGACAGAGTGTATGGTTCCCGAGGAGTTCACGCTTTGTCTGTCCATCCTGGCGGAATCTTCACCAAACTTGGCGATAACCTGGACTCATCTTTTTTTGACCCTTTTTACAATGATTTCGAGCTGATGCGACTCATAAAGTCGGTTGGTCAGGGTGCTGCTACCACCACATGGGCAGCAGTCGCTCCAGCACTTGAAGGAGTTGGTGGCAAATACCTAGCGGAATGCAAAGTGGCCGGAGTCCTTCCAGAGGGTAGCACTAAACCCCTTTCTGACGGCTACAAACCTTACGTTTTGGATGAGGATGGTCAGACCAAGCTTTGGGAACTGAGTCTCAAACTCACTGGTGTCGAGGCTCCTTAAGAAAACAGGTGCTGATCTTGTTTGGTTCATCTTGAGGATTGTTATTATTCATGTTGTATAGATTAAGGCAAACAATAGATAAGAGAAAAAAAAAGTATTGATTGACATTTCACGAGATAGAGCCCGCTGAGATCCGATCAATTCGTCGATATGCCTCTAACATGAGCAAAATCCTTAACCGCTCCAGCCATCTGTCATCGAACGCTTCTTCAGAGAAACGTTCGGCTGATAGCTGCGCTCGTTTTCGGAGCCGAATTTGCTCCTGTTGGCTTAGACTATCGGCTTTTTTCAACGCAGCCGCCAGGCCAGCACTAGGGTCAGTCCCATCAGTGTCAAAATGAAATCCACTAGGCAAATCATCTACCGTCGTTACGATATCCAGCTTGGGACCTCCGCTGTTATGTACCACCGTCATCAAGCCTGCTGCCATGTACTCAACCACGCCTATCCCAAAATGCTCGTTCCACATGGCATTGATGCCGATGGAGGCAGTCCGAAGGATATCCTTAACAGCTGCCCACGACGCTTCCAACACGAACTCGACGTCGTCAGAAACCTGCAGCTCCCGAGCCAGCTGCCGAAGCTCGTGTACCCTCTTGTTGTCGCTTTCACCACGCACGGTGCCGATCAAAACCAGCTTAGTCTGTTTCGCTGTCGCGTTAGCCTTTTTGTAATGCGCAAACCCCGAAATAACAATCTCATGGCGCTTCTCAGGCCGGAATTGTGCAATACACACAATGACCGGTTGCCGAGGAGTCTCGACGTCGAACGCGGCTAGCTCCTTCGTCGCACAAGGAGGATACATGATCTGAAAGTCGAGCTTCTTGGATCTGTCAAATACGCGCGCCGAGAAAGTATTTATCCACCAAACCTTGCGAATGTGGTTGTATGTCCAGGTACTGTTGGCGGCAACCACATCGGCAAATGAGCCAGCGATAGCGTACAGCAGAGAAAATAAGTACCAATAAATGAGTTTGGGAAGCTGGGTAGCAATGGATAGTGTGGCAAACATGTCTGTCGAGATCATTGGGTAATGCACATATGCACCAATCGGAATGTTGAGTAACAGTGACACCATTGGGAACGTGAACGCGTAGCCCATCGTATCTTCTTCGTCAGCAAGATACTCATAGACGCATAGCTTAATACCATACCTATAAACACGTCAGGAGCAAGTTTGAGTATAGCTTCGTAACCGAGTGGGATCGACCCCATTGCTTGACCCAAAAGTGTGAACCGAGGCCACGTAGTTGGTGCAACCAGCCTCCGCTTAGTGAGATACACAATCTCGATTCGCGATTCGTCTAATGAGATCTCGAACCGTGTCTGTAGCTGTTAACATCTAAGCCATCCGCAGGCAAATAAGCTGCCCCTCACCTTGACGTTTGCCAAAATCTCGTGCTTGGTCGCGTCCGTATCACCGGTATATACAGCTGCGACAGTGTTTGATCGCTGTCGTAAGGTGACATCCACGGCTCTCCACAGAACTCGTTCACCACCACCACCAGCATTACTGTTCCGGTTAGCCAGCTTCGATGCTTTGTTTATGACTTTGAGCGTACCAGTAGGGGTGAAAGAACCCGACAATGATAACTCTGCCAACCTTGGTCGGGAACCGCTTGAAGATGTCCTGCCGAAAGCTCTCAGACTTTCTCCTTAATCGTGATCCGGCTATTGATGTCACCAACTTAATCAATATGTACACAGATATAACTACTATCGTCGCTATAACCAGGAAAATACTCGTGTAGAGTGCTGCTGTGGTGGTCCATGGCGACCGAGGATCGGGCGTGAACGCTCTCTTGACCAGACTCCAGAGCTGGTTATCTCCTCGTGCTTGTGCCGCCTGCTCCATGGCTGCTGGGATTAAAGAAGTACTACTCTGACTCAAGCAAATACTCAATACCGACCTAAACTGTACCCCAATTGCACCGACCACAGTGTCATTGACAGGGATCTTTCTTTCTTCCTCGCGTCTTGCCCGTACGTCAACTAGGCACGTGCGGCGCCAGCCTAGCAAAGCATCACGAACCATCCAAGAGCTACGTTCACGTTTACTGCAATTACGGATAAACACTATGATTCTACCTTCATGAAATGCTGACAAGGCTATAGGCCGGACCCGAGTATTTTGATTAGCGTTTTATTATGCGTACCAGACGAGTCCGCTCATCGAAAAAAACCTGATATATACAGTACAATTACCACCTCCCTCACTTGCGACAGCAAACACAACCATTATTGAACTATCTCAAACTGACAAGCATGCCCCCCTATTCCCGTCTCTAAAAAAATGCTCATCTAACCGAGTATTAGTTCGTAGCCAATAACCAGGGTGTTTATGACAATCAGCGGAACTAGTTGTTAGCGCCGACCTGCGGAACTGCCGGCCCATGGACCGTGAAAGACCCGCAAACATGCAAGGCAACCAAGCACGAGTTAAACTTACTTCTCATCAGCGTTCTGACAGCAGCTATCAAGTTGATAAGTCGCGTCTTTACGCTTTGCGAATCCTGCATCCCAAACCCGGTAGCCTCGGTCTGTGCTGTCCATCCGACTAAACAGACATCTCAGCATACTTCAGCCCAACACAACCTGATCTAAGCAGCCTACATACTTCGTGCAAGAAAGCGATCTTCACTCAGAACAGCGATCGAATTTATGAGCAGAAGGATCACTGCGAATGTTAGCTTCAGAAGCCGACTCATGCAAATGACGGGGGTGACCCGGCAATGGCCCCCCCCCCCCAGCTCGGGATTTAGCATACCGTATACTAATCGACCGATTCCAAACATTGTGGACACTAGAGAATATGTGCGGCCACCACTGATGGTGATCTGCTCGTGAATATGTTCGATTCCTGTTACGGTTCACCACAGTCTGCGTCTAAATGTGCTTCTCCTTAATCTGGTATTCGTGTTTTCTACTGCCCAAGGGGGCACGTGACTGCCACCGCATTCAATAGCAGATTATTTCATTTTACGACTAAACTAAAAACAACAAACTCGTGAATTCGTGATGAACGTCACTCCCTCTTTTGTGTAATTCAGTGCTTGTGAACTTTTTCGGATCAAGCTTAAGCTCGTCGAATAGGGCCTTGACACGACTTTGGCCACTGTCGATGCCCTGTCATTCGAGTGCTTCCAGTCCCTTACGCTTCTTCGGCGTCCAGATGGCCAGAATCACACCCTGCTCCGACAAGCAAGATTTCACATCGTTCGTAATCTATGACAGAGATTAGCAGAAATTGTGGTATATACAGCAGTTATTTGGCTGCATACCCATATGCTGAGGCTCGAGCGGCATCCATCTGTACTCCTTAAAGCCCTCCTCGTCTTTGCCGCCATGCGCTCAAGGAGAAACTCACTTAGACGGATAGTCTGGTGCGAACGCTGATTTCACCTGCTACAAGAAATTTGTGGCTGTACATATCTAGTGTTAGCTGCAGATACGTTATATAACTGCGTCGTGACTGCTGCTCACCCTCGCACTGGCCATGTAACAACGGTTGATCCTACCGATACCAGAATCGCGTTGCTCCTGGTCCGGTTCTTATGGCACGGTGAATGTACCACCAAGAGTCTTCACATACCTGCCGCTGCGATTGATTTCAAGCGTATGGCTGCGGGTCGTTTTCAGGGTTTACTTTCTTTCTATCTAGTTCAGTGCCTGTCGTCGAGGGCGTCTGCCCTGTAGTCGCGTCGTTGACATTGACGTGGTCAGCCTGCTCGACCGGAACCGTTCGCTTGTGCGAGCCAAGGTTGAAGAGCCCATACTCCGGCAATTGACTTGTTTTGAGCGTCCTAGGTGTAGATTGGCCGTCATGTTTGTGAACCGGGTCTGTTGATTCAGCTACTTCGTAGTCGAGGTGGTGGGGTTTGCAGCGCAGGTTATAAGATCGGGCGGCTTCGGACGCCATTATCGGTATTCTACTTGGTGTGAAAGCTATACGAGTTACAAAAGAGAAATCAGAGAACATGTTGACATCTTTATATATACTGCAGGGCCGGCTCTTGGTAGTTATGAGATGATGATGACCTGGACGGTCCCTTTCCCGGGACAAGTCCCACCAGCATTCATGACATCACGAGGGCTAAGCGAGAACCGGGAAAAAATGGCGCCAATTGGTGGTCTCATGGGAATTGTGTTATCGATATGGTACTATATACAGCAGAACAAAAAAAACACCAGAGAGTTGATTTATAAAGGACATGCATGAATCGAGCGATATGCCGAGGGTGATTCACTAGATGCAAGTGAGATCCGCCTCCCCTGGGCGGCGAACGTCACACCTAGTCGCACCTTCCGTCTTTCCATCCATCCTTCCACCGTTCCTTCCATAGGTCACAGTCGAACTCGGGCTTGCCCAGCTTTTTGTTGACCTCGTTGTGAGCTCCGCATAGCCATTTTCCAAACACGTCTCGACCGGAAACCTGTGGCTTGTTTTCCGGTTTAGCAAGCCAGGCCCGGAAGTCGGTGGCACAATACCAGCATGGGTAGACTCTGCCGAGGATCTCCATCAGGCCGACGGCATCTTTTTGCTGTGCAGTAGTGGCCTGGTCTGGGTACTGGGCCGCCACCGAATGAAGAAACGTCCATGTAGACCGGCCAAGCTGCTCCACGTCTGGCGGGCAGTCGGCCGCGACAGGCTTTGCCGCTGCCATGGCCGCCGACATGCCCATGCCTTTGGCCATGCGAAAGTCTTTGAGCGAGTTGCACGTTCGACACCTACAAGATTGTCAGCACGCCTCATTGCTCAAATCAACATGAGGTATGTGTCCGGGACTACTCACGGCTTGCCATCTGGACCCAAAACCAATCCACTCTTGAGAGCAGCTGGCGCAGCTGGCGCTGCCGGCGCTGCTGGCTCTGGATGGTTCTTTGGCGGCGGTGCGCCTCGGCCAGCGGGGGGATCGTCGACTTGCTCGACGAGAATGTCCGACATCTTGGGTTCGTTTGAAACACAAAGTGCTACGGCCTTGAAAAAGACCTCAATTGCCTGCCTGACTCGAATGCTTCCCGCGAACAATGTGCTGCCGGGGGGCCTTGGTAATCGGTTCCGTTGGGCGCGCGCCGGAGCAGAACAACTGCGTCAGCACCGGCTTAATCCGAGCAGCAGCAGCAACTACGGCAGCATCGACAGCATCTGCAGTGACCAGATCCTGCAGATACACTATTAATTGGTTTTTTTTTTTTTTTTTTACGTTCACGTTCTGCTGCTGAACCAGATCAAAATCCGTCCTGCTGCTGGGTTAAAACCACAGCACGTGACCGCCCCGGGGCGCGGCCACCACCGTGTTCTCTAGGGCTAGGGCGAGGGCGAGAGGGTCTATCGCAGAAAAGCTCTCTTCGACTTTCAAGCCTGCCACGAGCGAGAATAAAAACGAAACCTGATCAAAAAAATCCACCACACAGGGGAAAAGCGGACAAGGCAATCGATTTTTCAGTTCGAGTTTCCACCATCCGTTAATCGATCACAGCCGTCGTTTGCTACTATTAAGAGATGTCGGTGCCGCCTCAGCAGGGTTATTTCCAACAACCGCAGCAGATTCCTACTCCTGGTGCTGGCTACGGGACGCCGGCGGCGGGCACCCCACAGTACGGCGTGCAGTCGGCAGTGCCTCCGCCACCGCTGCCGGGCCAGCAGTACGTCTCGCCAGAAGCGGTGCCGGTTGCAGTGGCATCGCCGCCTCCAACGATTGGCTCTCCCGGGTCTGCCTCGGCTGCTGCTGCTGTTGCTGCTGCTGCGCATCATAAGTCGCGACGAGCCTACGCTGCCGAGCAGTACTCGTTTGGATCGTCGGCGGTCGCATCGCCGGATCCAGGCGCCATGGCGGCCCCGGGTGCTATCCCCGGAGCACCTACGCCTGGATACCCAACTGGAGCTCCGGTCGCGGATCAGAACAACCTGTACACGCCTGGAGCAGCTCCCGGTGGAGCAGCGCCGGTGCAGCCTGCCTACGGCGGGTTCCAGCCTATCGGTGGCCAGCCAGATGCTGGTCTCAGTCAGCAATTCTCTCAACTCAATGTCGGAGGGACTGGTGCGCCTGCATTGGCGCCTGGCGGAAGTGCTCCTAAGGCTGTTCAGCCTATTGCACAGGTTGGTACTCCTTGTTGTTGTTGTTGTTGTTGTTGTTGTTGTGGTGGTGTTTTGATTCGAGCTAACATGACGAAATATAGTCCGGTCCTCTCAATCAGTTGTATAACGTTGATCTTCTTCAGCAATTACCACCTCCAATTGCCGATTTGAGCTTACCCCCACCTCCCATCATTTTACCTCCAAATGTATGCATCCCTGTTGTTTTTCGAGTTGAGGGGTGGAGAGACATGATAGCTAATAGTCTTGTTTAGGCATCAGTCACAAACTCGCCAACGGCAAACACTGCCGCTCCATACCTGCGTTGCACACTTAATGCAGTTCCAACAACTAATTCACTTCTAAAGAGAAGTAAACTCCCATTTGCATTGGTGATGCAGCCGTACACGTCGCTGCGCGAGGAAGAGGATCCGGTTCCGGTGGTATCAGACGCGGTGATCTCGCGATGCAGAAGATGCCGAACTTACATCAACCCGTTCGTGACTTTTATTGATCAGGGCCACCGTTGGAGATGCAACATGTGCAACCTCACAAACGACGTTCCGACCGCATTCGATTGGGACGCGCGTAATCAGAAGCAGCTCGACCGATGGAGCCGCCCTGAGCTCAACAACGGTGTGGTGGAGTTCATCGCCCCTCAGGAGTACATGGTCAGACCGCCTCAGCCACTTTTTTACGTATTTTTGATCGACGTGTCTGCGTCTGCCGTATCCAGCGGTCTCGTCGGCACCACGGCCCGCACGATTTTGGAATCGCTGGACCGCATACCTAACAAGGACAAGCGCTCGAAGGTAGCGTTTATCGGTGTTTCGTCCGCGTTGCATTACTTCACCATTCCTGCTCCGCCGTTGCCGTCCGAGCCGACCATGCTGGTGGTGTCCGATCTCGAAGAACCGTTTCTGCCGGTGCCTCACAACTTGCTTGTTAGCTTGTCAGAGTGCCGGGAAGGCATCGAGCTGCTGCTGAACCGCATGAACGACATGTTTGTAAACTCTACCACGACCACGAACGCGATGGGACCAGCACTCAAGGCTGCGCACAAGCTGATCGGCAACATCGGCGGTAAGATTGTGTGTCTCATGTCGAGCTTGCCGAACGTCGGCACCGGCAAGCTGGAGCCGAGGGACGACAAGAAAGCTGCCAGCGGAAGCGCCGAAAAATCGCTGGTGCAGACCCAGAACTCGTTCTACAAAAGCTTTGCGGTCGAGTGCAGCAAGAGCCAGGTCACGGTCGACATGTTTTTGTTTTCGTCGCAGTACCAGGACGTGGCGTCGCTCAGCAACTTGCCACGCTACACCTCGGGACAGACGTATTTCTACCCCGGCTGGAACGCAGGCCGCTCGGAGGATGCGATCAAGTTTGCCCACGAATTTGGCGAGCACCTGTCGATGGAGATCGCGCTTGAAGCGGTTCTGCGGGTGCGTGCCAGCACCGGCGTGCGGATGAACACGTTCTACGGTAACTTCTTCACTCGGTCTTCGGATCTGTGCGCGTTCCCGACGTTCCCGCGTGATCAGAGCTACTCGGTTGACATTGCGATCGATGAGACGATCTCGAAGCCGTTCATTTCGGTGCAGGCGGCGGTGCTTCACACGACATGCCACGGCGAGCGCCGGATCAGGGTGATGACTTTGTCGATCCCGACCACGAGCAACCTGTCGGACGTGTACGCGTCGGCCGACCAGGTCGCGATCACGGCGTTCTATGCCCAGCGGGTGGCAGAGAAGGCGCTGTCGTCGGGATTGAACGACGCCCGCGACCTGGCGGTCGGCAAACTGGCGGAGATGCTGACGACGTACCGCAAGGAGCTGATGACGTCCAACGTCGGCGCGTCGGCGCCGTTGCAGTTCTGTGCCAACCTGCGGCTGCTGCCGCTGTTGTTTTTGGCGCTGATCAAGCACATCTCGCTGCGGAAAACGGTGCAGATCCCGTCGGATTTGAGATCGGCGGCGTTGGACCTGCTTGGAACGTTGCCGGTGAAGTACTTGATTCCGTATTTGCATGCTGATTTCTACTGCTTGCATGACATGCCCGACGTTGCCGGCAAACCGGACGAGTCCACCGGCGAGCTTGTGCTGCCGCCGAGGCAGAACCTGACCAGCGAGAGATTGCAGCGCCACGGTCTGTATCTGATTGACGACGGCCAAGTTCAGTTTCTGTGGATCGGTCGGGACGCGGTGCCACAGTTGGTCATGGACGTTTTCGGGTTGCCGTCGCTGGAGCACGTCAAGACCGGCAAGAGCACGTTGCCGTTGCTGGAGAACGATTTCTCGCAGCGGATCAACGCGATCCTGGCCAAGTTGCGCGAAAAGAAAGGGTCGGTCGTGTGGCCTAATCTTTATGTGGTGCGTGAGGACGGCGACCCGGCGCTGAAGCTTTGGGCGTCGACTTATTTGATTGAAGATCGTGCTGACCAGGGCAAGAGCTATATGGAGTTTTTGACCAACCTGCGCGAACGGATCAGCTAGAGTGGAAGATGAGTGTCGGGAGGGGAGTGGGTGTCTTTTCTTGTTTATAGTTATTTCTGTTTGTGAAATGCTTTTTTTTTTTTTTTTTTTTTCTTTTCTTTTCTTATATACGTTATCTCTCGTGTACTGTTTAAAAAGGAACCTCTTTTTTTTCTGTCTGTTTGTTTGTTTGTTTGTTTGTCGCGCATTTGATGACTAGCTGAATCTGTATGTAGAGTCGTGTCTGCTTTGTGTCTTTTTTTCTGCCGTTGTGCTGTCATGATTCATATAAATTTTCGTTTAAATTATACACTCATATAAGACACGGATAATATATAAAGTTTCATTGAGCCGGTTCGGGGCACGATCGTCGATCCAGTTTGCGTAGCTGGGTGCGAACCGGGCGCCACGAGGATGAAAGGAAAACATTCACCGTCTAGAAAAAAAAAAAAAAAAAAAAAAAGAGCACATGATGGAAGTCTATGGTCACAACGGTGAAGAAGACAAACTGGATACTGGCAATCGTTACTGCGAGCGTAGAATATGCATGATTGCGTGGTGATGTCTGTGCGTGAAGATGTTTTGTGGGTGGTGGGAGGGAGGCTAGTGGAGTTTGCGATCGGACGACGACATCCGGTTTTGTTCCTTTCGGATGGGAATCTTGATACCTTGCATGGCGAAGCACCTGCTGAGAGCAGTGGACTCGATGACGCCGGGGAATTTCTTGGCGATGTAGACTCTGAACGGTTGAGAGAAGCATGTTGCCTGGACTTTGGCGGTGCCGGTGTTGATGACGACCAGGGCCGATGCCGGAGTCGACGACGACGACGGCACGCCGAGGTTGACAAACAAGCATTTTAGTCTGAATTCACCCTCGATTCTGACCGACAGATCGTGGAGCACGAACCAGACGCCGATGATGGAGTCCAGGTCTTGCAGCTTGAACGCTGACGCTACCACCGAACCAATCAGGCTCTTGATTGGCGGTCCTGTCACCGGTACCGATGGAGCTGAGGTGGAAGACGATATTGACGAGGACGAGGACGGCGTGTAAGGAGAAGCCGTCGTCGTCGTCGTCGTCGTCGTCGTCGTCGTCGCTGATGATGACGATGATGATGATAGTGATGATATCGATGACGATGATGCAGCAGCAGCAGCAGCAGTGAGCGGAGATGATGTCGACACCAGCGATAGGTTGTGTGTGTAGTCGACGGACCACAGCTCGACGGCGAGGGCAAAGAACGTGACGTCGAGCTGGGCGACCTCGATTTCGAGCCCGGTGGCTCTGTCGACGATGTGCAGCCGAACACAGGGCGGCGGAGTCAACGGCCGTCTGTCCTTGTCTCCGAATCCGCACATCCGTGCCCGGACTGGCTGCTGGACTACCTCGAGCGCATACGAGAACAGGTGCTCGTTGGCGGCGGTGATTACCACCGGAGGCGGCAGCGGCGGAGGCTGTGGAGGAGGTAGCGTCGAGAACGACGATGACGACGATGACGACAAAGGCGGCTGCTGTTGCGACGACATTTTATCGTTATGTTTAATGTCTGGTCTCTCTTGCTACGTCGTCCTGTTTCCACCGCTTCGTTCGAAGCAGTCTAGATGTCGTCGTTGTCGTTGTCGTCGTGGTGGTAGCGGTTCGCTGGATAGCAGACGGGTGAATTGATTTCAAGCCGACCCGGCCAGGCGTAACAGCATAGATGGTGATGGAACCAAGAAATAGAACAAAAAAAAAAACCCCCCAAAAGGAAAAAAAAAAAAAAAAGAAATAAAAACAAAATCCGAGGACGACCAGATGTCAGTTGTGAACAGAGATACGGAAAAACGAGGTGTGGGCATTGGAGAGCTCGAACCTGTGGGCAGAATTTAACCTGGCCGAGCGAGAGGATAGGAAATTTTTGGGTTTCGACCACACGAGCCGACCACCACCACCACCACCGACAATCCACGACAATCCACGACGGCGAATGGCTTATTGTGGCTCAGTTTACGTTCGCTTTCCGTTTTTGGTACCCGGGGGAGTAGGCGGAGGGGGGGAGCATAATGAGCGCATAGGGCGCACTTGCCTGTGGAAGCAATACAGCATGCGAGCAACAAGAAGCGAGAGAGTCAATTGACTACGTTAGAGCAGACTGCAGCTCAGCTCCAGCTCAGCACCAGCTCAGCACCAGCTCAGCACCAGCTCAGCACCAGCTCAGCACCAGCTCAGCACCAGCTCAGCACCAGCTCAGCACCAGCTCAGCACCAGCTCAGCTGCAGCTCAGCTGCAGCTCAGCTGCAGCTCAGCACTGCAGCCTAGGCTTGTGCTCATCGCTTCCGGCGTTGTCAAGGGAGTTTAAAAGCACCTGTGCGGTGGCTGGCAGCCAGCAATCTGCGCTGAGGTCGACCGGTCAAGATATAATTTATACCCTACAAATTGACGATTAGCAGAAGCAAACCACCAGTTCCCACGCAAGGACCACACCGGGCTGCCAAACCGGAGACAGCACAAAGCCAAAAAAAGTCAAAGCCAGTGCCAGAGCCAAAGCTAAAAGCCAAATCACTCAAGACAAGACTGCTGGCACGTAAACGTGGCCCACGGTTTGGGGATCTTTTTTTTGTTGTTGGTTGCTGCGCGTGCCGGTATTTCTGGCCGGGCCTATGTCTTAATTTTTCGGTATTGATGCGTGTTCCAGCACTGGATTCGACGGCGACACCCGGCGGCCCCGGCGCAGCAGCATCGCGGTGGGCGTACCGTAGTGCTCTCTGGGGGCTGCCATGCCAGCAGTAATACTGGTTGTGATGAATATCGTGCAATTGACCGTATGATACATGCAGGCCATCTGCTGTCGTCCTTTGTCCGTCGTCATGACTTTGTGTTATCGTCAGCGTCGCACGACGGCGGCGATGGTGGTAGTGGGCGGGGGGGGGGGGGGTTCCCGTTATCGGCTTTTCTCGGTCAGCGGCGGTTGCAACGACGCCAGCTAAATTAAAAAATCTACGCACGATCAATACTGCCCTTCTCCGGCTGCCCGTTCTGTGCCGGTAGGTCGTAAATTTTTTTTTTTTTAGCATTCCAGTCAAACAAAGTCTCGACAGAGCTCGGACGAAATCCCAGTTGCAAAGGTCCATCCACCCCCACCCCCCCCCCCCCCTCCCCGTCAACGCACCTGGTGCGCCCGGCCGTTTTTTTCATTCATTGCACCATGCGAACGAAAAGTGGCAGTGAAACAAGTGTGGCTCACCGGAACAATCATCCGGAAAGTCTCACCCGACCCCCTCCTCGCCGCCGTCGCCGTCGCCCTGGGTCAGAGAAATTGCTCGTTAAGCTTTAGCGTTGTTTTGTATGAAATATGAAGGTGGTGGTCAATGCTCGCTCCCGCTCTGCTCAGCCCACGGCCCAAAATCATGCAAGATAGGCTCCCGCGAGCCGACGACGGCGACGACGACGACGACTTTCTCGCGATGCGGTCGGTGGGCGAGGACGAGAGACGGCGAGAGAGATTAGGGAAAAATCAAACGTGAAGTCAAAATGATATGTCAGCTGAAACTACTTGCGCATGTATAAAATAAAAAATAAAAAAATACAAAAAAAAATTCAAGGATGGGGGAAAAAAAAATATTCATTATTGTACAATTTACATGACAACTCAAATCCAACAACAAACAAGTTAACAAAGTACCCTATTAGTTTAAGAATCCTTTACATCCCGGCGACCCGCACAAACAAGGGATTCGCTCGTCCGAATTAACCTCCCGCTCGAATTTGTAATCGTACGTCAACTCCTCGTCTAAATTCTGTTAGCGAACCACCCACAGAAAAAAAAAATACCAATTTAAACAAACAAAAAAAAAGAACAAAAAAAAAAAAACTTACTCTTTACTATGTCCCGTAAAGCATAAATTACAATCCGTTTCTGCCCCTCAACCTTGATGATCTTGGCAGTACAACTCGGCGTGCAGCAGTGATTGATGAACCGGGCAATGCCGCCACGCTTGGTTGCGTCAACCACCGTAGACTCATCAATCCGAAACAGATATGACGAACCGATTCCATTCTTGAGGTACCGGCGTTCACGCATGTCTGCCACTGGCTGTCTGACAACTTCGCCAACATACTCGATTATCATCTCGTTGGCAGCAATGTTCTCCATCGCGTACAGGCCCCAGTTGTGAATCGCCGACCGGGCAAACCGGACCGGTTTCTTTCGCTTCTTGAGCTGGTTGAACGAAATCACGTCCGACTCCGACGCCAGCATCTGCTTCTGAAGATTGATGTCTGCTGCCAGTCGTCGATTATTGATTCGGTTTAACCGAGAGTTGGCCGAGTCCTCTTTGCTGGTGGTGGCAGCGGCGGTGGTAGTCCCGTCACTCGGCAGCACTGCACCACCACCACCACCACCGCCGCCATTGCCATCGCCGTCAGAAACTTCATCACCGTCAGCTGATGCTAGCGGTCCAACAGCTGCCGTGGCGTCATCCATTACATGATCCTCTTCACCAGTCATAGACGCAATCGCTCCAGCGGTCTCCGTCGCGATACCGCCATCACCAGACGCAAGACCGCTAGTACCCCCTGCAGCAGCAGCAGCAGCAGCAGCTGCTGCTGCATTCTTTTTGCGAAGCCGCTTGCGGTGCTCAAGGTATTCGGTCTTTTCAGTCTCGGGAATGCGATAGTATCCCTCCGTCCTGGCACATCCGCTAGGATTAACTCGGCAATACTCGTCGTCCGGCTTGACCAACTTCTTGGTAGGTCCAATCTCATTGGTCCGGTACACGGTGTCGACAATCACGCCGGCAGTATGGAAAAAATTCGCTTTGGCAAGTTTCTGCTTCCACGCCCAATATGCCCCATTACCCAGCCGGGTTTCGGCTGACGGCTGCATCTGGGCGGCGGCAACCGCACGCTTGAACATTGCAAAGTCCTCGTCATCGGAAAGTAGACTCTGGATGCCGTCCAAGTCAAGCACCTTGTCAGTGTCAGGAAACTCGACTTCGAGCTCAGCCGTAGGACGCCAGTATTTGTTACCAGGAAGTCGCAAGTCGAAATCACCGCCTTCGTCACTATCAGGCGTCGGCTGCTGTTGCGGCGCTGGACTTTCGACCGTGGCATCCTTCTCGTCGACATCATCCTCGCCCTCTGACGATGTGAAGTCAATATCGGCAATCATTCTCTTCTTGACCCGGACCGGTGCCGGTGACACTGACGGCTTTCGCTTCAATGATGGCGTAGTAGTAGTGTGATTGACATCCATGGCATCATCCTCGGCTTTTAGCAAATCATTTTGATCGTCATCCTTGGCATCAACAGCCATCATGTCATTGTCGTTATCGTCATCGTCATCGTCATCATCTTCGTCTTCGTCGTCTTCGTCTTCGTCAGACGAGTACTGATTGAGCTGATGGTTCATGGGCCGCAAATTCTGAGGCGAGAGCGACTCCTTGTTTCGACGACTGCGGCCAAGTTTATCCTGCAGCAACGACGACTTGCCGGTTAAATGACGCTTTTTGAATCTCGGCAGCAGCGGCAACCGTCCGCCTAGTTCTCTGACCTGGTCCAACGGCGGGTCTTTGTCGGTGGTGACTGACATCCGTCGATCAAGTTTCGGTGATTCATGCTTCACGATTGCTTCCGGCTCCGGCTGCAGTTCCAGTTTGACATCGCTCCCAGGTTCTTGCTTCAACACAACCGACAATCGAGCAGGGTCCAGCTTGTCGTAGATTACCGGCACCGTCACCCGGGACTTGATGTCTCGCCGCAGAAACTCCTGTAGTTCCTTCATGATCATGTTCGTAGCCTCCTCGACCGGATGTAGCTTGACCTTTGGTTTCTCCACCTTCTCCGTCCTGCTGCTGCTATTATTATTATTTTTAATAT
Organism: Myxozyma nipponensis; assembly: GCA_030580395.1. NCBI lineage: Eukaryota > Fungi > Ascomycota > Lipomycetes > Lipomycetales > Lipomycetaceae > Myxozyma > Myxozyma nipponensis. The sequence continues at coordinate 83,373 of JAKTSU010000029.1, forward strand.
TGCCTTGACGACCTGACCAGTCCCGGGTAGTAGTCATCAGCTCCATGTTCATGCGATATCTGCGATGCATGGAGCGCCCGTCCATGTGTCTGAAGCAGGCGTTAGCCTCGGTGCGACTGCCAAACACGACGTAGAACCCTGGCCGGTCTTTAGAGTTGCGGTACTGCCGCCGGTCGTCGACCGAATACACATTCACCCAATCGTAGTCGTGAAGATAATCTTTGATGTCGGCGGGATAGAACTCTGATACGGGGATATACTTATCGTCAATAAAGATGCACGGCCGACCGGCAATCCGTTCCTGCACTGACTGCGGCTCTGGCGACGGATTTCGTCTGCCATGGCGTCTGGAACCAGACACCGAGTCGCGACTGGAGTCGCGGGATCGCGACCGAGATGAGGACCGCGAGCGTGAAGACCACCGTGACCGCTGTCGCGCTGGAGATAAATCGCGCTGCTGTTTCGCATCTAAAGTCTGTGACTGTGCAAGCTGCGGTGAACCTGGTGGTGCCGCCACTGCTGAAGGTGGCAGTGGTGGTGGCGGCGGAGGAGGAGGAGGATGAGCAGCATTGAGTTTTGATTTGACGTAATCATTGATCATCTTTTCGCATAGACTGCCGTCGTCGTCCAGCGCGACGGTGACGAAATCAGCACCTATTTTAAGTTTACCATCAGCAGCGTCTTTGACCGCCCGTTTGGCAAGCGCATGAGCTGCCATGACATCAGGCTTCTTCTTATCCTTCGTCAGTGCTTTGAATCTGATGAGCCCCATTCCCAACGACGCGCCGGTGGCAGGATCTTTCTGTATCGTGAACGTCTCAAACTCGCCGTACTGTTTGAACTGCAGCATCACAGCTGTCTCAGTGGCCAGACGTGAGAACCCGGACACGACCACCTGACAGGCTGGCTTCGGCCCAACCGAGTTACTATCGAACCCGTACTTGAGCCTGCCGAGTGTGTGCGACAGTTGTTTTTTGACCGATGATTTGGCGACACCGGCGGGGTACGCCGGCAGCAGCTTTGCCCGCGGGTCTGACGGCGGTTTGTAGTTTGGCGACGACGTCAGTTTGTCTTTGTTGCGGTATATTGGCTGATCCCCTCGAGATTTGGACTTGGACAGAGCCGGATCGTATTCAATTTGATACGCTTTGCCGTGCAAGTCCAGCACCGACTGCAGCAGCTGCCGCTGCGGTGGCGGTGGAGGTTTGTCGGTGGCCACGTCGACAACAGGAGATGTCGATGTGACACTATCCGGTGGCGACGAGTGCGACGATGCGGAAGACACAACACCAGAAGAGGATGAAGACGAGATGGGGTATACGTCGCCATTGGCCTTGTATCCTGCCGGGGAATGCGGAGCAAGGGTCGAGGCAGACGGCGACGACGACGATGCCGGCGCACGCGTCAGGACGCGATCAGGGAAGAACGTCGCCAGACTGGCCTTGCCTGAAGCCTTGGCAGCCGAGTTGAGCGAGTGCCTTGACCGGGAGCTGTCAACATCATTGCCAGCACGCGTTCTCCACCTGTCGTGAGCCGACAGCGGACCGGAAGAAGGTGGTGGTGGTGGCGGCGGTGGGCGATGATGGTGCTGGCTACCGCGATAGCCACCACCATCGCCGGGGCCCAGGACCGACGATGTCGGCGGAGGCATAATCCAAGTCCTCTAGCCTTTAGCAAAAGATTGAATCCACAGAGACTAGCACAGTTTAAGCTGCCAGGATCAGTTATGGGGCCACGATATTTGATTCAACAATCGGCATTTGCTTCCTGGAAGTGAGTTTTCCGTCGGTTGCCAATGCTAAAACAATGAATTAACATGGGCGGTTCTCAGGGCGCGAGGGTTAAAATGGTTACCCGGCCGCATCTCGGGGAAAGCAGCGACGTTCAAAAAAATTTTGAACTGGCGGGCTAGTTTTTATACGACCTCAGAGCAACAAGCAGATCACGCTCAGTAGACGGCCGACAGAATTACAAGCGATGAGTGATTCAGACAATCAGGCGTTTTTGGGCATCACCGACGCACTTGCGGTGAGCATCACCGAGCTGGCAGCGTTCATCGATGCCGCGAACGGGTTCGTTGCTGGCAGCGGCGATGACGAGTTTGCCGAGCTGGGACCGGTGACCAGACAGGTAGGACCGTTGGTCCTGGTTGCAAGTGCAGAGACCGGTGAAGACGAAGAAGACGAGGATGATCAGACGGGTGCGATTGAGCCGGAGAAGCTGGAGCAGGCGATCGGGATCGTGCTGGCAGCGGCGGGCGCGATCGCGAACGTGCCGACCAAGGAATTCGAGTCCGCGTACAATCTGCTGCTGCACGTGGTGTCACAGTCGCCGGCGGCAGGGTTGGTTGGTCATCTGGACGAATTGATTGAGCTGTTGAAAGCTGCTGCGTTGTCGTCGTCGTCGTCGGGCCATGATGATCATGCCCTGGCAGTGCTGTCGGTGCTGACAAACGTGTTTAACGTGTTAATACCCGAATCGCCAGCCCGGCAGCGGGTGTTTTGGGCCGTGTTTGACGTCGCGGTGGCTACCGGGAAAGTATCGCTGCTGCTGCCACAACTGCGACATCTGCGGACGTGGTTCGAAGAATGGTCGACCCCGGACGACGACCAGGTCGAGTTCGTGGTCAAGGTTGCTACCGGGCTCGAGCGTGCCGACAAGGCTGCCGCTCTGAAGTACTACGGCGACGCGTACGCGATTGCGGTCGGCGCCGGGCTCAGCCTGTCGACCGAGGCTGGCACCGCGTACGCTAAGCTGGCGCTTGCCGACAGCCGGTTTGTGGAATACGATTCGGTGGCGAGCGCGATCGCCAACGGCAGCGACGTCGCGGAAGACCTGCGCCAGCTGCTGCAGATCTTTGTTGACGGCGTGGTGAGCGATTATAGGCAGTTTGTCAGCACCCGTGGCGGATACGTTGCCTCGATCGGACTGAGCGAGGACGAGCTGTTGACGAAGATTCGACTGCTGACGCTGGCGACGATCGCGTCACAGTCGTCCAACCTGACACTGTCGTACGCGGCGATCGCGTCCGCGTTGGACGTGCCGGCCGACGACGTCGAGGTGTGGATTATCGATGTCATCCGGGCGGGACTGCTGGAAGGCAAGATGTCCCAGCTCGAGCAGAAACTGCTGATCCACCGGGTCACCACCCGGACGTTCGGCAAGCAGGAGTGGGTGCTGGTCCAGCAGCGGTTGGCGACGTGGAGAACGAGTTTGCGGGAGGTGTTGCAGGTGGTGAAGAATGCGAGGGTGCAGGTCGAGACTAAAGTGAGTGCGGTCCAGAAGCGAGTTGACGCAGCAGCTGCAGCTGCAGCAGCAGCTTCTGCAACAGCTGCAGAGAAAGGCATGGAGGTAGCGTAGAATCAGAATTTTAATACAAAAGTGTGATTAATAAACATAATTTGTAGTAAGCTAATGAGAAAGAAAAAAGAAATCCCTATTGTATCATTTATCCAGTTATTTATGTCTGAAATTTTTTTATCTGCTGGCAACCCGAGTAAAGAAGTGAATAAGTAAATTGCGAAACTGCATGTGAGATGACGATTGGATTAGAGAAATTGGAAGAAAAAAAAATATGACAAAGAGATTAGTTTGCCTTTTTGGCGAGCTTGTCGGCCTTGAGCTGAGCCCGTCTAAGTCTGTCAGCTTTGGCTTTGGGACCAGCGTTGGTGTCGAGAACCGCATCCCACCATCTGAACGAGGAAGCGTAGTTGCCAATGAAGTATCTGTGGTGGTCGTCGTGGTGCTCGGCGCCGGCCCAGAACGGGAGGAAGTGGTGGAGCGACCAAGGGAATTCGTAGCCAGAGTGGGCGTCGACGGCCTGGAACAAGCGCAGCACGATCCAGATGTAGACGGTGAAGATGTGGAGGTTCTTGGTGAGGGCACACCACAGGATCGGGGTACCGACGGTGCCGAGACCGAGGATCATGACCTCGATCGGCGACGCGTACTCGGCGGCAAGCCCGAACGGGGCCGAGTACAGGTGGTGCTGCTTGTGGATGTACTTGTAGAGCGGGCCGTAGTGCAGCGCCCGGTGCATCCAGTAGTGCCACATGTCTTCGACGCAGAAAAACAGCGAGATCTGGTAGAAGCTGGTGAGCACTGACGGGAACGGCACGTGGTGCGACAGGCCGAAGTAGGTGCAGATGGGGTGGAAAAACCAGATCTGGGGCAGCTCGACGGTGAAGTGCGACAGCAGCACTGCCGACGTGCACTGCCACTGCTCCTTGAACGACGGCGTCTTCTCGGCCTGGATCTTCCATCGCTTGAAGTAAGGGATGGCGTCGATGATCATCCACGGCAGGCAGCGGCCGAAGTAGAAGATCTCGTGGAGCATGAACGTCATCAAACCGGTCGCCAGCACGTCGTTCTGCATGTACGCGTACCAGGCCGCCCACAACCGCTCGATCACGTTGAGCTGGCTTGACGAGAACTGGGACACGTTCTTGAACGTCTCCACGTAGCTATCGGCGCCGAGACTGTAGTTCATTGCCACAGCAGAGATATCGGAAATCCTACAACCAGGTTAGTTCATTCATTTGAATACCTTCTTATTCAGTACGTCAACTACGTCAACTGCCGTCAACCATGCTACCATCACCACCACCATGGTCGCACGCGTTCGAGACCGTCGTGCCGATGCCGGTGGCGGCGGCGGCGGCGAGCGGGTTGCTTGAAAGCAGATACAAAACCAGACAAATTCACGTACATGTTGAGTGACTAGATGCGACAGAACGATCAATCCAATTGACAGGTGGCTTCTGTTTGAGGTCTGTTGAAAATCCTCGTAAAGTCCTGACGTCTAGTAGAGGGACCCAGAGATGATAACGAAGCCAGCAAGCAAGCAACCAACGCGATTAAAATATTCGCGTTCGTGAGATTAAGCGTGCCGGCCGAGCCAGAGTCAGTGGTATGATTTATTGGGCCCGACTTACCCGGGGCTCGGCGAATGTTGCGCGAGACCTCGGGTTGGGCAAGGGCACCGGAACCCGAGCGGTGCCGAGAAAACCGAGAATGACGACGACGATAGTTGCTGCTCACCACCCATCACTTACGAAGACATGTAAAGTAAAGGGCCTTGCGCTTATGTTGGTCTGCGTGATTAGTATCATGCGATATGGAGCGCTGGCTGGGTGATCGTGGTGGTGGTGGTGGTGGTGGTGGTCAGAATCGTCAGTCTATATCAGATCCGAGATCTGAGACGCCCGGGCTCGGGTTGCTGCTGAAAATAGCCCGAGTGTCCAGGCATACCAGATATGCAGGACGACCTGTGGGGGAGTTTGTAGATCATGAATAAGAATATGGGCATTGGGCGGTACGATGCTACATCGATGACGATATTGATGACGATATTGATGACGATATCGATGACGATACCGATGATGATATCGATGATGATATCGAGATGACGTCGACCGTCTGTTACCAGGTTACTGCACTACATGCTGCATCCTGACGGCGGCTGGCTACATCCATTCGGATGATGTTGCCAAACAGTTTAACCGCCAGCAACGACTACAGACGCAGCAGTAGCACCGCCCCGGTGCCCGCAGCAGTTAAATACAGTAAAAACACACATGACTCGATGTAGTGATCTTCTGATGTCTGATGTCTGATGTCTGAGGTGCTATCTAACCACCCCCGAGCCCCGAGCAAATTGCCGAAGCGCACCTGGCGTTGTTGTTTATTGGCTCGGTTCTCGGCCGACGTTTTCTGCCATCACGTCTGCCACGAAACCCGCTTGCGTGGTTTGCTAGTTCGGCGATTGCCGCCCCGGGAGACGCGGCTCAGAAACATTCCCAACCCACGTGATGATAACAACCGTGGCGGTTCGTAATCTGGTGGCGAAAAAACCCCCTGCCCTCGAGACAGGCAGACCGAAGAGGCGCGCGCGGCGGCGATGAGCAACCCCGAGGAAGCCAGCAAGGGTCAGGTAAGATAACCCGTGGCATGTGCCAGGCATCACATGCACATTTACATTTGGTATTCGACGTCTAGTTTATCTTATCGCTACCGGGATAGTTCTGGGATAGTTCTGGGAGAAGTGCTGGCTACTGGATTATCTGTTTCTCATGTCGTTGGAGGACCACGATGAGTCGGTACCACTGATTCCGGCGACGGCGGCGACGGCGAGGTTGGTCAAGACCTCGTTGGAGACGCTTCCTATCGAGGTGTTTTGGAACATCTGCAGCAAGGTGGGTTATCTAGCGACATGCCACGAGAGAGATTGCTAATGGTAGGCGTATGCGCATGAATTGCTTGCGCTGTCGCTTGCGAACTGGTCGCTGCACGCGTCAACGGTGCCTGAACTGTTCCGCATCACCACGTTCAAATGCAGACGCGCACGAGAGCTGGTGCAGCTTGTCGGGTCATTGCAGCAGCCTCGAGCTAGTCTTGTCAAGGTTCTGCGAATCCAAGGTCGTCATCGTCATCGTCAGGTGTTGGCGGTAGGCGACGTCGACGACGACGACGACGAGGAGGAGGAGGAGGAGGAGGAGGAGGAGGAGGAGGAGGAGGTAGGTGACGTGGACCACGAGGTTGCGCGGGTCATGGGCAATCGACTAGGTGAATTACACAACTTGACGAGATTGGAGTGGAATCATCCGGTGATACCGTTGCCAGCAGCGGTTCTGTCGTGCGTGCTGGAGCAGTGCCGTGGTTTGGTTGGGTTACAGCTTTGCTCGGTACCTGACGACGGGCTGAGTGTCGATTTGGCGACGGGTCTTGAATCCATTACCATCACCAGGATCAAGTCTGTTGACCAAGCCAGGACTGTGAATGAGATCATCCGGGGGTCAAAGTCTACGCTCCGGCAATTGTCGTTGCGGGTGGATGACGGCGACACACCCCGGAACCTGTTGGACACGGTGTTTGAAGGAATTCACCGGTTGCGACTTGACAGTCTCGGTCTGCACAATTTCGCCACCGTCGACTTCTCGCGATTGTCAGCGGCAGTCATGTTTTCGCATCTGCGCAGTCTGCGGGTCGACACACCGGACCGGGATGTCATGACTACGACGACGGATGGTTCAGCGCTAGGGCCGGACCTGCACACGCTCGACCTGACGTTCAGCAAAGCCACGGCGACCACGTACCGGCCGCTGTTCACCACCTTGCTCGGCAACACAACCTCGATCGACACGCTGAACCTGAAATTGTCAAGCTCGGCCACGCCGCCGCCGTCGCCGTCGCCGTCGCCGTCGCCAGACGCCATCCTTGCGTCCGAATTGGTGCCGTTCCTGGCGGAACAGCTCGCCCCGCACAGTCTGCGCAAACTGTCGGTGCACATCTGGTCGCTGGACTTTGCCCGCGCAAGCATCCGGCTGGCATCGTGGCTACCGCCGTCGCTGGCAGCGGTGGCTACCCGCCATGCCAGCTCGCTGCACACCCTCGCGGTCGACATCTCCAGGACCGGCAACGCGTCGGTGGCCCGCAACACCGTCGCCGTCCTCACCGCCATGCCTTACCTCACCCGGCTGTTCATCAACTACGCGCCGTCGGTGTACTACGGTCGCGGCATCTACGACGTCGTCGGCCGCGAGGCCGCCGTGCTGAAACGCGACTGCAAGTGCTTGCGGTACCTGTGGATGAACTCCGTCGAACTCAAAGTCCCGCTCCGTACTCCCCGGACCCCGACGACGACGGATCCAGGAATCGACGACGACGACGACGACGACGACGACGAATACTTTGCTAATGATAATAACTTCCACTTGTTTTCAACTAGGTACTTTTAGCTGTATATGGCGTTGAGAGTATTAATAATTAATCAACAACAACTACAACAACAACACAAACGACACACAACCAATACACAATCAAACGCGGGGGCCCATAGGAAAAAAAAACAAAAAACACCAAACATAAACGACATTAAACTAGGAATAAATGATAAATGAATTAAAACACAAACAAAAATAGATGGTCTGGTTATCACGTCGTACAAACCATTATATGGTTCGGTCACCACGTCGTTACAAACCAAGATATGGTTAAGGGACGTTAGTAGAAACAAGTGTTGGCCTTTGATTGATCGTGAGTCTCCATTTCACATCGCTTGAAATAATTAATCTCATCTTTGATCTGGTCAATCATCCACATCGGGAACGACGCGTACGGCACCGGATCTTGCAGTTTGCGGTCGTAATCCTGAGCCGGCCAGGTTTTGTAGACTTTGATTCTCGGCGAAAACGATACTCCGGGCAATGATGATGAACACGATGACGACGACGCTGAGGATGATGCTGATGACACCGACGAGGTGGATAAATGCGGCGTAGGTGGTAAACTTGAGAATGACGAAGCAAGAGACAGAGAGGTTGAGGGGGGAGTTTGAGCCAACTCGGGTATGTCCAGTACCAAGCCGGCGCCGGCTGGGTCATCGCCATTTGACACCGGCGATGCCGGCGCTGACGACGATGACGGTGGTGGTGGTGGTGGTGGTGACTTTTTAAGAATCCCCTTTGGCATCACCGTCGGTTTCTTAATCGGCGCCGGCGGGTCGAGCCGGTACGCCGACGAATCGGAACCGGTTTCGGTCCTGGTGGACGACGTTGACGTTGACGACGACATTGACGACGACGACGAAGTAGATAACGCCATCGATGTCGAGTCACGACGGCTGCTTCCACCGAGACGGAATGACATCCTGCTCAGGGCGCGTGATACCGAGGACGCGGTGGATCTGATCGACGCGGTGTCGGAATCATCATCGGCAATTGGCGCCGCCGGCGGCGGTAGCGACCGGTGGACAACAGTGGTGTTGCCAAAGTTGTACTCAATGATTTCAGACTCGATTGAATTAGATGACGAGGTCGAAGACTCTGCTGACCGGTGCGATGCCGATGATGATGATCGTAGGTGAGTGCTAGGTGGAGCCGGCAGCCGTTTTTCGGACCATGCCGGCGGCGGCGGCGGCCGCGTCGTTGTTGTTGCCGTTGTTGACGACGACAAGGATGAAGATGAAATGAATGATAATGCTTTTTTGAACTTTCCGAATTTGCCGCGTTTGCAGTCCTTGTCAAGCTGGAGCTTGTTCATGGCTGGAGCAGCAGCAGCCGCCGCCGCCGCCGCCGCCGCCATTGCCGCCGACGAGCTTGTGGTGCTGGAAACCGATGACGCTGACGACGCTGATGATGCACGACTGGAGGTCGAGCCTAGCGACGTCGAATCTATCGACGAATGACGATCGTGCACCGATACCCTTGACGAAGCTGCCGCTGCCATAGGGGGTTGAGACGCTGCTGTCCGCGACGGGAAGGATTGGCCCCCAGTGGAAGCCACGTAGATCTCCGATCTCCGACGGTGGCCTCGAGTGTAGTCAGCAGCCGACACGGACTGAGACGAGATGGCGTATTGCGTGGGAACGGTGGTGAGTGACGGGAAATGGGGGACGTGCCGGACATTTGGCGACGACGGCGACGAGCCGAGCGATGCCGGAGCAGTGTTTGATCTGCTCGGCCCAGCCGGCGGCTGCAGCGAGTGCCGGCGACGGTGATGGGCAATTGTGGTCATCTATTGGTTAAAATTGGCATTTGCAAAATATAATGGGAGTATACTCACAATGAACTCACCAACCGACGAGGGACGGCCGGCGGCGCTTGGTGCGTGGTGAAGGCTAATATTAGCACTGATTGGCAACAGCAACAACAACAACAACAGATTAAAATGACAAAATTTGAATCAGAAGCAAGCTGCGGCTGCAGCTTGCGAATATGCACTTTTAATTCCAATCCTGCAACGATCTAGCCACCAAATCGGAGCAGAAATCGGCCGGCCAGCCATGCTGCTAGAGAGGGGAGGGCAAAACGCAGCGGCCAAACGACCAAACCAAGTTAAACCAAACAGGGGAAAGCAAACGTACCTTGCTGGACTAGACCGCAGAGACACTGACTGACTGCAGACCGGCACTACCAACAGCCAGCAGCAGCAGTCAGACTATGCAGACAACGACGACGACGACGACGACGACGACGACGACGACGATAGAGCAGAACAGAACACGAGCTGTTCAAGAATCACGGCACTGGCAGGCACGGCAAGCCGAAGCGGTCTGACCGGCGTCGCGAAGCCGTGGGAAAAAAAAAAAAAAAAAGCAACCAGGGCGGCGGGGAGGCTCTCCCAGCAGCGAGCGAATATGTGCACAAGGCAGAGAGAGAGAGAGGGAGAGGCGAGTAGCGAGCGAGTAGAGAGTAGAGAGTAGAGGATCAGAGCATAATAGTAGTAGTGTGGAGTGGTGGGAGCAATTGTCGCCAAACCGCTGCTGCTGCTGCTGCTGCTGCTGTTGATGAGCGAAACACAGACAGCAGGGGGAGCCTGCGACTTGCACTTTGAACACGGTTCGGCGTTTCAGGCAAAAGCGACGACGCACCACGTATTTATTATGGGCAGGGCCAGCCGGCGGGCGACCTTTTTAAACCAGTGACAGATATGGGTGGAGCACGGAGGGGAGGCTAAACGTAGAGTACAGTAGAAGCATAGAGAGAGACAACCGACCAGAGTCGCATGCGGATTTTGGCAGGTTCAGGACTGGATCGGACAGGATAGTAATATAGGTTTTATATAACAAACCAGCCCCGGGGCCTCGTCAATGCGTGGACGACGTGGGCTCCACCCGGTCGGTGCTCGGCTATTCGACTTGCATTGATTGATGGATTAGATGAAGACGCATGGGCGAGTGTCTAATGCAGATCTTGAAGTCGTCAGGTGCGGTCGTCGTAGCCAGCAGTAAGCAGTAAGCAGTAGGTAGTAAGCAGTAAGCAGTAGCAGCAAGCAGTAGCAGCAAGCAGTAGGTAGTAAGCAGTAAGCAGTAGCAGCAAGCAGTAGCAGCAAGCAGTAGGTAGTAAGCAGTAAGCAGTAGCAGCAAGCAGTAGCAGCAAGCAGTAGGTAGTAAGCAGTAAGCAGTAGCAGCAAGCAGTAGCAGCAAGCAGTAGGTAGTAAGTAGTAAGCAGTAGGTAGTAAGCAGTAGCAGCAAGCAGTGAGCAGTAGGTAGTAAGCAGTAGCAGTAAGCAGTAGCAGCAAGCAGTAGGTAGTAAGCCAGACCGGCGAATCCGACCGCGGGCGGGCGGCTCACAACGGTGCCGGGGAGTGCCGTAATCCACCACCAAACATGTGGACTGCATAACAGATCCCAGCACCCAGATCCGGACAGTGAAAACTGTAGACGTTCTTGATCAGATCAGATCAGCATCATGCAACTTCCGTTTCTAGGCTGGTGGTGGTGGTGGTGGTTGGGATTCTGACATTTCGCCGGACCTGCTGTTACGTCACATTTTGCGTCAGTAGTGGGAGCGGGCCAAGCCTGGCTGGTGCCGCCGCCCTCTCTCTCTCTCGGTCTGCATCGTTCCCGATTTCGGGTAGCCCGTCAGCAAAAAAAAAAAACCTTTTTTTTTCCAGTTTTCTGTCATCCTGCCTAATCGAGCAAAATTGACCAGCATAAGTTTGGGAGACCGACGGCCGGCACACGCCCAGGAACTAACGCTACGTTTGTTTGCTGCCGGTGGTGTCCGTCTACGTAATGCTTGCTGGAAGGTTGATAAAAACAGAATCGAAGCCGGCAGCGACAACCGCAATCGCCGTTGTTGCTCACGACTAATTAGCACCGCTTGTAATCCCAGCGTGAGACATTTTATTTTATTTTATTTTATTTTATTTTATCAACAAAAAAAATCGTTACGCATCACACCATTTCGACGTTACATCTATATAACAATCAACATCTGTTGTTCCTGGGTGGTTTACTGGCTGGTCCTCCCCCCCCCCCCCATGCTTCTGTCCATCCCGGCAAGCGACACATGCCTTCATGAGATTGGAAAAAGCTTATGGCGTTTGCTGCCGTCGCTGCCATCTTGTTGGCCGGAATAAGATTAACCGTAGTCAGGTAAAACGTAGAGAGAACCCTTTTTTTTTCTTCTTCCCTCTCTCCCCCTATGCTCTCTGCTCCTCGCTTGTTTCTACCCTCGGTGCAGCTAGTAGTCCCGCCACCCGGTTTATTTGTTTCCGCGTATCGCTACGGCAAAACGGTTATTAATCCGAGGATGTATTATTATTAATCGCCAGTTCAGATAAAAAATAATTTACTACCTACACTACTTTTTCATCCTCACCACCATCACGCTCTTCACCTTCAACTACAGCTGTCTCTCGTCAGTCTCACGGTTCTCGACAACCCAGTCCCCCTCCTTATTCCCCCCTCCCCCCCACCAGTCCGGCTTAGGCCTGTTCGAGAGCACATCATCCATATTTATTTATTTATTTATTTATTTATGCCCTGCCATGTCCGCCCCGATACGGCAACCGCAGCGAACACGAACCCCTGCGCTGCCGGCATTCTAGAATCCTGCTCCGTTCGGAGCGCTCCCCGAACCCAAAACCAAACCCCCCCGAACCAGCAACCGCAACCAACGGGCCCGGGTGTGTGTAGTAGGTTCCTCCGTTCGACCCTGCGAGAGACCCCCATTGTTGCCAATCATCATCGTCTTGATCATCGCCTTAATACTTTGGTCGGTCGTTAGGGCGGCCCCCACCCCCACGACGCTCCAGAGGGCTAGGGTACTGACTGATGATGACTAACCAATGACTAACTTACGACCCACCAGCAGCGTAACCTCGTGCTCTATATAGGCTTATAAAAATTGACGGCAACAATAACAACGTTGCCAAAGACATCGACAGACATGTACTGCTTGTTTTGGCTATTTAGATACTGAGTCGACGGACCTGGATCCTGAGCCGACCCTCCCATCTCATGCCATCATCCTAGCCCAGCCTGGCTTGGCACGTTGACTCCACGCAGCCTGCGTTTAACACGCTTAGTTAGATCTACTGCCGTGATCGGCACCGTAGCAGCTCTTGCCTATTCACTCCTCGTTCAATGCCGGAAAATGCTGTACAGGCGGCTACCGGAGCCGCAAACATAACCGGTTGGTGTACAGTTTACCCGGCGGCATCCCTGGAGCGGGAACCTTAAGCGACATTGCCTCCCTCCCCGACATTTGTAATTTTCAGACAAACGATGAGCAACACATAGGAAATATACCCACCATAGTGTGAAAAAACAAAAAACAAAAAACAAAAAAAAACAACCAGATCATGGACGTGTTCGCTTACAGAGAGAACATGCCGCCGGTAGCGTCAGTGTTTACCACCACGTCGGCGACCACCACCACCACCACCACCACGGTGGTGTCGCCGGAAATCGATTCCCACGGCGCCGTCGAGTACAAGCTGCATCTGATCGAGCCATCGCCGGCTCGGCTCGCCCAACTCACGACACAGTTACAGTGGCGACTGTCTCAGGGCCAGGGACAGGCCATGTACGAACTCGGGGTTGCTGACGATGGCACCCTGGTGGGACTGACCCGGCACCAGATCGACGCGTCGCTGGCATCGCTGCAGACCATGTGTGACGGCCTCGACGCTTGGTTCAAAGTTGTAAGGGTCATCCCCGTCGACAGCAGAGGTACTGGCGAAGTGGTTTATTCCCACCGTCACCCGGTCTCTAGCTTCAATTCAGATGACAGCAGCAGCAGCAGCAGCAGCAGCAGCAGCGGCAGCAGCGGCAACTGCAGAACCGTGGTTGAAGTTCATGTGTTCAAAAAACCGCCTGAGAAGGACGTGATCAAGATGTTTGTTCTAGGGCCAGTCAATTCCGGGAAGTCGTCGTTGATCGGCAGACTTTGCCATGGCACGCCCGACAACGGACGCGGCAAAGCCCGGTCCAAGGTGCTTCGTCATCGCCACGAGCTCTTGTCCGGCAAGACGTCTTCGATTGCGATCGATTTGTTTGGATATCCTGCGTCGCCGCCATCGCCGCTGTGCCCACAACGGTCATCATCGTTCCCATCGTTGACGTCAGATGACGATGAAGATTATGACGACGACGACGACGACGATGACGAAGAGCTGGCGGCGGCGGCCGATGCGATTATTGTGGCAAACTACGCAAACAAATTCACCCATGAAGACGTGGTGTCGGCGTCATCCCGAGTGATGCTATCGTTCGATACTCCCGGGACGGCATCAAAATCTGGCCAGGTATGCAAATACCTGGCATTATACCGGCCCGACTTGGCGCTGGTCACGGTCCCGGCGGCGTCTTCGGTGGCATCAAGCCAGCGATGGACAGACAGTCTTGACCTGGCGCTAAACACGTGTCCGTCAGTAGCGATCCTGCTCACCAAAGCCGATGCCGTGACCGACACGGTGCAATTGAAAGCGCTGCTGCGGCTTTTGCTGAACCAGATAGCGTCGTTCACTACCACCAGGTTCGGCAAAATGGTCAACTCTACCCAGACCGCGGTCGACTGTGCATTTTCGCACGACCGCTGCGTGCCGGTGTTTTTGGTCTCTACTGTGTCAGGATCAGGCATCGATTTCTTGCATGACTTCTTGCACGCTCTGCCGCCGGCGGCCAACAACGATCAAGCCGCTGCTGCTCCCGACGACAACAGCAAAAACAACAACACGACGTCTACAACCGACACGATCGCTCGTGAGTTACCGTTCCCAGATAGCCTGTTACTGCACAACTCGTCATACGCCACAAGCACGATGAGTGCGACGACCCCGCCGCTGAACTTTTTCATCACCGCAGTGCTCGATTCGGGGCGAATACTATGTGGTGTGGTGCGGGCGGGAGCAGTCCGGCTCGGCAGGACCTACACGCTTTCGGGCTCAACCGGGGGAGACGATCGGAATAGAATCGTGGTACGATCGATCCAGAAACTGCGCATGCCGGCGTTAGAGCTGTCTACCGGCGACATGGGCGCGATCGCGATCGAGTTTGTGGGTGGCAATCATGGTGGTGGTGGTGGTATCATCAGCAATAAACCACCGCGGCGGTACATGTCGATCATTTCCGCACCGGTTGATGGTGGTGACAATATCGCCAATTCGTTTACGCGGGCGTCAGGTGTGGTTGTCGAAACGGCATCAGTCGACGATGTTGCCGGGATTGACGACAACCGATTAGTCACTGTGTATTCAGGATTTTCCCGACTGGGCAAAATCATCCGGCTTAGCAGCAGCAGCAGCAGCGGCGGCGGCGGTGGCAAAGTTGTGATCGAGGTGATGTTCACATCTGACAAGACTGAGTTTGTGTCTACCGGGGCATGTGCGATTCTGGCATTTAGTAATGGCGCGAAAAAGGTGTGTACGATTATCGACGGGTTAGCATAATTGGAGTTGGGGGGTTTCAGTTTTGGCTTTGGAAACGATCATAAGTAATATTATAACATGTAATTAAATAAATTTACTTGATCTCCTTTTCGTCGGCGTGGATGATGGACTTGGAAATCTCGTTTTCATCGACGTTAATGATATTCTTGGAGAACTCGTTCTCGTCGACGTGGATGATATCCCTGGAGAACTCGCCGCCGCCGTCGACGTCGACGTCGCCACCAGATTCACGCAGCAAGTCATCGTAGTAGGTTTCGTCAACCGCCAACCCATACTCGTTCATGACCCGTCCCTTGACTCTGGCCTCGCGCAGGACCAGGAAGTGAAACAGCATGATGGTGGCCAAGGTTGCGACATGGAACCCCAACGAGGCGTAGTATCCGTACTTGTAGTGCGGGGCCTGTTTGGCCGGGAACAGCAGCAACGGCACGAATGCACCGAGCGCCGACGACACGGTGTTGCCGGAGGCGACGATCAGGCCCCGGAACTCGGTGTCATCCTGGAACACCTCCTGGGTCCACGACAGCCACAAGGTCCAGTAGGAGATCCCGAGGGAGCCGGACATGTAGGCGTAGAACTTGGCGTGGAAGCCGACGTGCCAGACGGCGAGGATGGCCGAGCCGGACATGCGGATGCACTCGCCGAGGATCAACCACGGCCATCGTTGGCCGTGGAGGTCGGACACGGCGCCGAACGTGTACGCGGCCACGACCGACAGGCCGTTGGCGGCGGTGGGGATGATGTTCACCTTCTCGACCGACAGGTCGAGCGACTTGAGCCACAGGTTGAACGACGCCGTCGGCACCGACGAGCCCGAGATGGCGACGATGTAAATCAGGTACCCGTACGGCCGCCACGACAGCGCGTAGCCCTTGAGCCGGGCCAGCGTCAGCTTGCGGGGTCCGCGCTTACCCACGGCCGCCATCCGCATGATCGAGAACTCCTTCTCCTCGGCCGTCAACCACCGGGCCCGGGTCGTGGTCGGGAAGTCCGGCAGACAGTAGAACCCCATCAGCGCGATCGGGATCGAGATCACGCCGTCCATGATGAACAGCCAGCGCCAGCCCGCCAGGCCTCCCTTGCCGTTGAACGAGTGGTATAACCCCGCCTGGAGGTATCCGGAAAAACACGCGGCGATGTTGGCGCACATGTCGTAGATGCACATGCGTTTGCCGAGTTCCTCCGGCGTGTACCACGACCCCAAGATCTGAGTGAAGATCGGAAACGCCGCCGCCTCAAACAGACCAATAGTGTAGCGCAGGCCGTAGATTGCCCTGGCAGACTTCACCGCCGCCAGACTCATCACGAACCCGGACCAGATCAGCTCGCACGACGGCACCAGGATCGACGGCCGGATCTTCGTCAGCAGCAGCTGCGACGGCACCGCGCCAGACAGGTACCCCATGTTAAAAAACGTCTGGAACAGGTTGAGCTCGTTGCCGTACAGGCCGAGGTCCTCCTTCATGCCGGAAACGTACGCGTTGTTGACGTTGGTGGTGTCCAGCGACTTGACCAGGTACGAAAACATGATGTACACGAGAATAAACAGGTCGATCTTGTGCAGGTACCGCTGCGTCTCGGCATCTTTGCCAAACGAGTCCCAGAATATATGCACAAATCCGCGCAGGAATCGTACAACCTTGTTCGGATGGTCGGCGTAGCCCGGCTTGAACCGGGGGTCGCTGCTGCCAACGACTTTTTTCTGCCTGCCGCCCTCGACATCAACCATTGACGACGAATCGTCTTGACTGGTCGTCACCTCAATCTCAGTCACAGGCATTTTCTCTTGGAATGTATGTCTCTCGAGAGCTATAGACAACGACATATTGACATACATCACCGGCATCGACCTGGATATATATATGTCACTCCACAGCGGTGCAAACCAACTCCTCCTCGGCAGCCGCGACATCGCCAGCTAGTCTGCCAAGCACGTCACGTAACCGCCAATGTGGGATAACAATGTCGCAATCCTATCTCTTCATTGCCTCGAATGTATTTGGCGAAAGCCTAAAACTATAGTGACTATGTTAGCACCCTCGAATTCCGCCGCCGCCGCCGCTGCCGGCGTGCGTGCGGTGCGGTGCGGTGCGGTGCGGTGCGACGCTAGCTTGGCGCCGAGATTAAGCTAACACTAAGCTATAAAAATTCATCCCCGGTCTTATCTGCGTCGTCAAAATGCTTGGCATCACAACAGTTTTCTTCAAGATAGCGAATAACCGATGATAACCTAGTTTCAGTGGGATCGCCCAGTATCTTGTCTCCATTGTCTAATTACGCGGCAAGTCGCGCGGGCCGTGGCGGCGTTCCCCTGAAAAAGCTGGGGCCGGCTCTTCTTCTTCTCTTCTGCTTGGTTTAGCTAGCAATCGCTCGTCATTTGGTGCCGGGGTGACGACGATCACGACATGGATCCCACGGCTCTAACGTGCGGAACAAAAGACTAGTGAATTTCGCCAATGCCCAGCATCATAACGTATCCTATAATTGGCCCATGATTAGAATATCCCAACCAGATACGCCGCTAATGTAAGACTGCCCAGACCCCCCTGGCGAGAGAGAGCCCATGGCGGTGCAAACTAGATGCTTGATTGATCTCACTCACTCCCACCCAGCCCAGCCGGTTTTTTTTCCACCCGATAGCACCACATTCACCGGAAAGGAGAGCCAAAAGATAAGCAATACATAGACGTGGCCGAGCCTTTGGTGGCGTTTGCTTGGCATTGTCTGGTCTCTCAACTGCTACAGTTACGGGCCATAGACCAGTTATCACTGCATATCTTATCCGTCGATTGATACACATCCTGGCTCCAAGTCTAAATAGTGCGCTATTGCTTCACGCACCAGCGCTTGATAGAGGCGATATACGACCCGCCGCCGCCCACAAACTAAGCCAGGGCCAAAAATCAAAGTGTAAACTGAGCACGCCCGTAGCTCCACTCACCTCCGGTTCAACCTACCTTGAATAACGCCTTGCGGTCAAGTGGGGGATACTTTGCCTATCGCAACGCTACTTCCAGCACGCACACACACACACGCATGATCTCGCCATCCTGCCAACCAACTATCAACCCCAGTAGTGCTCAAACTGCTAGCGTGAAACCACCCCCCCCCCCCACAACCCACCCAGGAATCAAGCCGTAGAGCAGCGGACAGAAGTCTGACACCGACGTCAGACTTACTGGTGAGAGCCGGAGCATGGCTGTTTAAGTGTACGAGACGGGGCACTTCTTGATTCGCGTCACCCAACTATGTTAGTTCTGGGGGCTGAATTAAGCGAAATGACTGTCACGTGGACAAAAGCGTCTGGTACAAGGGTCTAATACAAGGGTCTGGTACAAGGGTCTGGTACATCTAAGGGTCTGGTATATCCAAGGGTCTGGTATATTCAAGGGTCTGGTACATTCAAGGGTTTGGTACTGATAAACTGCCACCCCCCCCCGGGTAATCAGATCACTGCCGCGTTTGGGTTTGTTGAAGAAAGAAATCCGCAGGCAAAAAAAGCGACGGCGACGCAGCCCAGCAAGCAGCGAGCGAGCGCGACAAGAAAAACCGACCACGACGACCGACCGTGCGACAAGAAGGAGAATCTAGATTATAACCGCTAAGCGACGACGACGCCAGGGACTTTACAACACGGGGGTCCGATTGCCGCAATTGTGATTTGATCAGAGTCTTTGATTGCATTATAATACTTCGGGTAAGCAATATTCCTGTGAGGCGAGGCGGTCTATACCAAGGAATGGAGGAGCACAAACGGGAAGACGAGGAGCAGCGGAGCCGAGGGGAATATGGATTCTCATTGTCGGTGTTTGCGGGACAGAGTGCTGCTGTGTGCGCGAATAGTGATTGCTTGAGTTCCTCCAAGGTTCCTGCGTGTTTTGATTTGAAATGTGGACGAAAAGTGTTGCAATTGAGATCCGTGTTACTGACGCGTTCGGTTTCCGTATAGGGGGACACACCACACACACACACACACACACACGGCTATTCCAGTTTTTCTGTTCGCCGCCCACGCTTGCATAATTTCTTTTTCGTTTTTTTGTATTTCGGCAATATTTTAGAGATTAATCATGGCTGTACGTATACGAGTCGAGGTGATTGTCACGTTTCCGCCCTGTCCAAGAAACTAACAAAGCAGGACACCACTACCGCACCACCCGCTGCTGATGCCACGACGTATGTTATACGATTGAGCACGGTTATTTAAACGGTTGAGACAGACAATCTAACGAAACGCCAGGACCGTCCCACTCACGTATGGCCCCGATGCGCCGTCAGGGTATCCCGGCAACGTTTCCGTCGAGCAGCAAGCCAAGGTCAACATACTGCGCAACGAGCTCAAGAGCAGCGGCTACACGGAGAGATTAGACGACGCATCCCTGGTAGGTTACAAATTTGCGTATGATGATGATGATGATGAATTTAACAAGTTACGTAGCTCCGATTCCTCCGCGCTCGCAAATTCGAAGTGCCCAAGGCCAAGGAAATGTTCATTGCCTGCGAGACGTGGAGGACCGAATTTGGGGTCGACGAGGTCATGGAGTCGTTCCACTACGACGAAAGACCACAGGTGTCGAAGTTCTACCCCCAGTACTACCACAAGGTGGACGTTGACGGGCGGCCGGTGTACATCGAGCAGCTGGGCGCGGTCAATCTGGCGGAGATGTACAAGATCACCACGTTCGACCGGATGCTGAAGAATCTGGTGTGGGAATACGAAACGTTTGTGTCGGTGCGTTTGCCGGCTTGCTCAAAAATGACCGGCGCCTTGGTTGAGACGTCGTGCACGATCATGGACCTCAAGGGCATCAGCTTGTCGTCGGTCAAGGACGTGTACCAGTACGTTCGCGAGGCTTCGGTTATTGGACAGAACTACTATCCGGAGCGAATGGGGTGAGGCTTAATCCAAATCACACGGTGTTGGGGGTATCTTGTTCTGACTAGTTTAGCAAGTTCTACATGGTCAACGCGCCGTTCGGGTTCTCGACAGCGTTTTCAATCATCAAAAAGTTCCTTGATCCCGTCACGGTGCAGAAGATTTTCATTCTCGGCGGCAGCTACCAGGCCGAGCTGCTCAAGCAGATCCCGGCTGAGAACCTGCCGACCAAGTTCGGCGGTCTGTGCAGCTGCGAAGGAGGCTGTGAGCTGTCTGATGCTGGCCCATGGCACGATCCCCAGTACATGTAAGCTTAGACGACACCGGGAGAGTAATTCTCTTATCGAGTCTTGTCTGTTCAAAGTTTAAAGTTCTTCTATCTCTGTGTTTACATTTTTGGTTTATCTCTTCTTCTTTTCTTCTTTATCTTTTTCTATTTCTAGTTGTTTTCTATTTCTTCGTTTCTTTGCTTCGTATGTATTTGTTCTTGAATGCTCAGATGTGTCCTTCCCAGTTGTATATTTTACTCCAGCCTGTGCAATGCATGATGATGATGTTCATGACCAGCAGTAAACAGACGAGGGTCGGGGTCGCCTGCAGCGATTCGATTCGATTCCGGAATGCACGGCGATGACGACGACAGGACACCAGGAACGGGCAGTGCTGGAAGTCGTCGTCGGCCTGCTTCTGCTTGTGCAAGCATAGATAATCGACAAGCTGCTCTCTCAATTTATCGTATAGTATTGTGCATACCCGGTTCCGTTCGAATCATCGATATCGGAGCAGCCAATTAGCCAGCCAAACCTAGCGTGAATCCGGTCCCCCATTTTAAGCAAATCTCACCGGCAGCGAGCGGCGGCCGGCCCAAGACGAAACTCGATAGTTTGTAACAGCAATCGCATCCTCCTCCCTCCCCCCCGGAGGCTCGATTTCCAGGTTCACAGGAGAGAAAAAGAGAAAGAAGCAAATTGTGTGTTGCTACCGTTGTGATTTTCTTCGGATTACGTCTGATTGGATTGTCACAATTTTGACTCAGCTGGCCCGGGTCTGGTCTGGTTTATCGTTGATCGTCAACACTGCCGGGGTATCCCGTGAAAACATATAGCAAAAGAACCGTCAAGCCGAGATGTCGAAATCGCTGGTGAGATCAATCAAGAACGTGACCAATGGTTACACCAGTGCCCAGGTTAAAGTCCGCAACGGTATGGTTTTTGAATTCTTCTTGGAGGAGCAGCGGTGCTAACAGGTTGTTATTGTAGCCACCAGTAACGACCCGTGGGGTCCGTCCGGTACCGACATGAACGAGATCGCACAGCTCACGTATGACAAGTATGCACGAACTGAGCAGAGGAGATTAATGAAGATGATCGCTAATCTCGGGTAGCACGACGTTTTTTGAAATCATGGACATGATAGACAAGCGGTTGAACGACAAGGGCAAGAACTGGCGCCATGTGCTGAAAGCGCTGGCGGTGCTGGACTACTGCATCCATCTCGGGTCAGAGAACTGCGTGATGTGGTCCAAGGATAACATGTACATCATCAAGACGCTGCGGGAATTTGTGTATCTCGATGAAGAAGGCCGAGATCAAGGTGCTAATGGTAAGTTTGTTGCGTTGGTCAAGTCGCAATAAATTCTGATTACGGTAGTACGTTCGCGGGCCAAGGAATTGACTGCGCTTCTGCAAGACGACGAGCGGATCAGGTCCGAGCGTGCCAATCGAAATCACATGCGCGACAAGATGAACCGTCCCGGTGACGACATGTTCAGATCCGAGCGACGGCAGCGGTCGCGACGGAACACGTCGGCATCGCAGCGGCCTGGCGGCGATGACGATGACGAGGACCTGCGACGGGCGATTGAGGAAAGCCGGATGACGGCCGAATTGGACGATTCCAAACGTCACCAGGTGTCGCCCGAGGACGACGACGTGGCGCGGGCGATCCAGTTGTCGAAAGAAGACGAGAGCCGTCGCCAGCAGAAGGAGTATTATGATGTGCAGAACTCGAACCTGTTGTTTGATCCTGTCGATCAGCAGCCGCCCCAGCCACAACAGCAGATGTACCAGCCTACCGGGGGACAAGAACTGTACGGCGTGTTCGCCCAGCAAGAGCCCCAGCCACAGTACTACCAGCAGACGGGCTACCAGCCATACGGCAACGAGTTGTTTGACGTTCAACAACCGGTTCCCACCGGCTTTCTTAACAATGCTTATCAGCAGCCGCAGCAGCAGCCAACAGGGTTCCAGCAACCCCAGGAAACAGGGGCGCCCAAGCCAGGATCCAATAATCCGTTCGCGCAGTTCAGCACCAACAAACCGGCAGCCACCAAGTCGTCGCAACAGGCGCCGAGTCTGAACCAGTTGGCGGTGGCAAACAGCTCGCGGCAGTCGTCGGCCACGCCTGAGAACCCTCACCATACCCGGTTGAACCAGATCCTCGCCACCGGCGAAGGCATCGATACGTTCGGCAACACCGGCGAGCTGCGGATACCGTCGCACCATACCGCGTCGGCGTTTGTCAACTCGGCTGGCGTCGGCAACCGTACCAATGCCCAGGCCCAGGCGGCGTTGCCTACCGGATTCGGGTTCCAGAACGCCCAGCCTACCGGATACACGTCGCCTCCGACTTCACATTCGAATTCTCCATTCCCTCAGGTACCGGCTAAAGTTCAGCAGCCGCAGCCGACTGGATTCCAGCAACCTCAGCCAACCGGTTTCCAGCAACCTCAGCCAACCGGTTTCCAGCAACCTCAGCCAACTGGATTCCAGCAACCCCAGCCAACCAGCTTCCAACAGCCTCAAGCAACTGGGTTCCAGCAACCTCTAGCAACCGGATTCCAGCCTCAAGCAACCGGCTTCCAGCAACCTCAAGCAGCCAGCTTCCAATATGGTTCCACATTCCCACAAATGTCTCAACCGACAGGATTTGGCTTCCAACAGCCCATGCCAACCGGATCGTTCAACACCAACCCATTTGCAGCCCAGCAACAGCAACAGCAGCAGCAGCAGGCGCCGGTGCAGCCTAATCCGACCGGCCGTTTCGGACAGCAAGACTCTTTGATATAGTCGTGTCGTGTCGTGTTTTTTTACAGCGGGTGTAGTCTATTTGAATTTTGAAATCGAATTGTTTGCGTCGTTATTTTATAGAGTGGTTTACGAAGCGCGATTTTTGTCAACTCATTGTTTGTTCATTGTTTTTCGTCTCGTCTCGTTTCAAGTGATGGTCTCCCTTCCTAGGTTATATTATTCTTCTTTCTTTTTTCGTATTTATTATTGAAAATATGTATGTTGTATCCATGATGGGCGGCAATGTCGCGTGCAACGGCGACGTCTCGTAGCTACGATAGTATAACGACTTGTTCGATGACGGATTCGCCCTGAAGAGCTACGAATGAAGTTACGATACTCAATTCGCTGGCTGAATGGCTTGGCTTGGTTTTTTTTTCCACGATAATAAAAACGGTCGTAATCGAGTTCCGTTCTGGTTCATCTCACGCCACCGAAAGGCGGCCGGCAAGCGGCGGCAAACAGTTCCTCGTGACTGGATTAATTAGTGCGGTATTAATGCAAATCAATACGAAATAATACGCACTGATTGATTACTGCGGATTAATGCGCAAATCAATATGCAGCGATTAATTGCTGACGGTGAATGTATGGTCATCGTCGAACTGGATACCCCAGTGGCGAGTCCCGGGCAAGGCAAGGCAGCCCGATGCGCGACCCTGAATCCGACACCGTCGATTATTATATCCCGGTCCCACGTGGAACCTGCGAATACTCAGCATGGCCATGTACGTTCTTTTTGTTATTCGACTTGCTTTGTCTTTTCGTTTTTGGGCGATTAATCAGGGCCGTCGTTGGTTCGATGCCGTGAGGCGATAACATGGGCCTCAATGCGATAAAACATTCCCAATGGCTCGACGACGACGTGCGATGTCTTAGCCATCATGGTGGCAAGTTCGACGAGGTAATCTGTTCAGCGACAATCATGGCAAGTTCTCATGGTAAGGTTTTATCGAAGCAGTCGAAGCATTCTCGAACTGCAGGTATAAAGCAGGATCGATATCATCTATGCTGAGATGAGACGAGACGAGGGCATAGACGCATTGCACCACATTGCATGTATTGATTGATTGGTTAGCATGGTTTCATTCGTTTTTAGCCATTTGTTAGTGGCGGCAATTGCTTTGACATGCCAAGCGGTACCGGTGCGACGTGACAATGTGGCGGCATCGACAACGTACCATATCCCTGAAGTCAACCAGGACCTGACCGAGTCCCGTGGTGTGATTGCTGAGAAGTCGGGGTCTGGCAGCAGCGAGTATAAAGTTGCATCGGTTACTGACTGGGGCCGGCTAACGGACTGGGACAACGGGTATGATCTGTACCGGGACGGCGGCGGCACGTGCGTGCTGGCGAACCGGACGCTGTGGTTTTTCGACGACACGATAGGCTACCAGAACGGCGAGCCGGTGGGCATGGTGTCGAACTCGGTGTCGGTTGCCCGGGACTACAACCACGCCGGCTGGCTTAGCGACGCGTCGGCCACGCCGGCCACGGGATTCGACCCCGCGATCCCGTTCACCGACGACGAAGCCGCTGTCGCGACCGACGCTAGCAACCGTTACGCGGTGTGGACGTACGCCAACTGCGTGCCGACGTCGGACACCACCGCGGTCCAGTTCTGGGACGTGGTCAAGTTCGAATCCACCACGTCGTACCACTCCATCGGCAACACCATGGCCGAGCTGGCATACGACTCGGGCCCAGGCGACCTCACGGTGGTGCGCCGTAAGCAGCTGGCGTTCGAAAGCTCGACCTACCCTTACGGCAGCTTTGCCACCTTGGTTGCCGACGATGGCTACGCCTATTTGTACGGTCTTGACGCGGCAAGCTCGGAGAGCTGCGATATTCACGTTGCCAGGGTCGTCGTTGCAAGTGCTGCCGACACGTCCCAGTACCAGTACTACGACGCCGGGACCGGGTCGTGGTCGTCGTCGCTGCCGAGCGCCTCCCTGCGACGGCAGTCGGCGGCAGTCATCTCCAGCGACGACCCGTTCTCGTCGGGATCGGTGTTTTTCCACGAATTGTACGGCGTCTATATGCTCGTGTACTTCAACAGCCTGGCCGACTCGACGTTCCGGGCCCTGACCGCGCCCACTCCCGTCGGCCCTTGGTCGTCGTCAGCACAGGCGCTGTGGTCGTCGCCGGCCGGCGTCGGCGGATTTAACTACGGCAGTGGTGTTCATCCGCAGTATTACAACCTCGACCAACCTCAGGGCCGCCGGGTGATGGTGCATTACTCTTACCAGGCTGGCAACGGAACCTACACCAAAGCAGCCGAGCTCACCTTCGACTCATGATAAAGACAAAATAGACAGATAGATAGACACAGATAGATAGACACAGATAAATAGACACAGATAGAATAGAGAAATACATAATTTAATACTCGTTCAAGACATACAAGAATGCACGATCAATCAGTTAATCTTGGACACCCTCGCTTATGCCCTGCCGCCGGGGGGACCCTTTAATTAAATCTTAGCCGTGGTTGAGCCAGGGTCCGAGACCACGTGTTGGGCTAGGGGTTTAATCTCCGGCTGTTCATCACATCTGCAATCGTCTGACGTCTAACAATCATCTAACACAGGATGTGAAATATGCTTTCGATGTCAGATCGTCCGGGTGGATTAGACGGGACAAACACGGCATGACGATGCGCATTTATTTGTGTTTTACAACCGTGACTAGAGGACACACTGGGTTTCCTGCACCTGCACGCCAAGGTCACAACGCCCTGGGAGTAGCATTTATGCAGGATGCGACAAATAAAAAAGAATATGTGAAGCTAGTTTAATGACGAGTCTTGGCTGTTGTAGGTGACTTTGGCTCACGAGGTTATGGACTCGTAGGTGACTTCCCACTAGGTTGTGCACTTGTAACGACCGGTTCAGCTGCTGTCTGCAACTCTGCTATGGCGCCGCCGACGGAGCCTAGTTGCAACCGGGGAGGTCACGGGCGGACGACATGTGCAGATGACATGTGGAGACGACAGATGGCATTTCAAACACCACGTTAGCAGTCAAGTGACCACCAGGGTCCTTCCTTTCTTGTTCGTTCATTCGTCCGTCCTGTGTGCTGTTGCCATATAACGTCGCGGGGGGACTCGGTTACGGATGCGCTGTCACATCTCGCGGATCCCGCCCAGTTTCAGTACGGCTAGTAGAAGATCGATCAGCCATGCGTAGAGCTAGTGCTGGTGCTGGTGCTGGTGGTGGTGGTGGCGACCGTGCGAAAGAGCGAGGGTGAGTTTTGGCTTAAGCGGTGTGACGAGGCTGTGGACCGCGGCCGGCGGCGGCGACGGCGACGACGGCGGCCACCGCCACTTTCACCGGTAGCCACGCCGTCATCATCACCTTTATATTCCACCACCAGTATGTGCTTCGCTTATACGTTATTTCAACCGTGCTCCACGTCGTGATGCCGGTCGAATGTTCGTCTCGACGTCTCTTGATCGCGTCCGTCGTCGACACCGTCGAGTGATAGAATAGCACGGGATTCCTGCATGATGCGACGAAAGTTGCCGTCGTCGTGGCTCGAAGCTTGCGACGACGACGTGAAGATTAGATTTCACTGGCGTCAACCATAAAAATGAGATACAAAAATTGAACGGATTGAAGAAAAAAACCACGCCAGATGTGCAGTAGCGTTGTCGACCACCTTGAGACTTGGAAGCAACCGTCTAGGCTTTGGAGAAATTGCTCGTAAGCATAACCTTAACCACGGTGCCGGTCCACGTGCATTTCCCTGGCCCCCTCATCACGACCATCACGACGTTCACGAATGGCACCACCTTATCATATCCATGCCATGACATGTCCATGCATGTCTCGGGCAGCATCACCCAATGCCGGCGACGATAGGATAAGTCACGGGGCCACCCGAGGAGCACACTTCTGATCGCCGGTCATTCACTACTAATCACATGCGGCGCAACTACTCAGGGTGGGCTTTGTTTGCAGTTTAGCATCATGCGCCGTCGTCCGTGTGCACGCGTCTGGCGAGATCCATCGCTAGTGGCGGCCCAGCAGACGAGCGAACGATGATGGTCCGGGTCGGTCGGTCGCGTAGAGGATTAAGCAATTTACAAGGTGGTGGCCATGGGTTTGGCCGATGTCCATAATGCGCCGTTGTGTGATGAACTGATGTTGTTGCCTGTTCATCATCCTTGGTCCTCGACATTTCTCAAGTCGCAGACCGTGGTCGTCGTGGTCGTCGGTTTGTATTTGTCATTGTCCATGGCTGAACCAGATGAATTAGACGCACCAAGATAGAACAGGACACGCCATAGACAATCCGCTTAAACAAATCTACGCTGTCGCTGATAGCAGCATCGTGGGGAGTTGAACGTACTCCTCCGTGCTCTGTCGTCCCGCCCGGAAAAACAATTGAGCGCCGTCGCGCGATCGCATCGCGTTCCCGCCCCCCTCGGAGATTAAGCCCACTACCAATACAGAATCTCTTCCCGCCCATCTTCATCGTTGCATGTCCCGCACGTCACCTCAGCTCATTCCAGTTTACCGCCCCCCCGCGCCCGCCACGTGTGAGCAATGTCTATGTTCGCTTGTGGTTCACGCGTTTTGTGACGGCGCTGTCAAAAAAAAAACCCACCCACGCGTACCTGATACCATCACCTTCGGCGGATGGTCCAGCCAGTTCGTACGGTAGATATACCAGATTGCCGGGTGTCAAATGCGATCGGTTGGCCATGCTTCTTTCTGATTGCGATCACGCACGCGCGCTTGTCCGGCGTTGTCGACATCATCGCTAGCTTGCCATGGTGACGACAGGCTGTGATGGTGACGACTGGCTGTGATACCCCGATTACCCACATGATCGCATGTCAGAACTAGCAATTGCACTAGACCAACATGGTCTATAAAGTCTACGCCGGTTGCCTGAAGTTTGCCATGTTCATCCATTCAGCAACCAACCAACAACAGGAACTATAAGTTGATTAAGTACAATGGTCAACTACAGGACACTGGCGGTAGCAGCGCTCATGATTGGCAACGCGGCAGCAATGTCGCTGCCAATGCCAATGCAAGAAGAAGCCATCATGGGAGCTCGCAATGCCCCGGTGCTGGAGAAACGCGGGACGCCGGTGGCATCGGTCACGTACGCGATCCCGACCGGCAGCGGCTTGACCAAGTCGCGTCAGGTCGAGTCCGAGACGTTGAACGTGGGCACGATGGCCAACAGTGGCAGCGTGGCAGTCAAGTCTTCTAGCGACTGGGGGCGGCTCACGGACTGGAACAACGGCTACGATCTTTATCGTGACGGCGGCGGCACGTGCACAATGAACAACCGCACGCTGTGGTTCTTCGACGACACCACCGCGTACAAGAACGGCGTGTTCAAAGGCATCGTGTCCAACTCGGTGTCGGTGGCCCGGGACTACGGCCACGCCGGGTGGCTGCAGGACGCGTCGTCGACGCCGGCGCTGGGCATGAACCCTGCGATCCCGTGGACCACGGCCGAGAACACGCTGAAGAACTCGCCGTCGAAGCGGTACGCGATCTGGACCTACACCAACTGCCTGCCCATCACCGACACCACCGCGATCCACTTCTGGAAGGTGGTCAAGTTCTCGTCGACGTTGTCGTACGCCACCGTCGGCAACACCATGGCAAAGTACACGCTCGACCCTGCCGCGTCCAAGCTCACGGTGACGCGCGATACCCAGCTGGCGTTCGACCGCACCACCTACCAGTACGGCTCGTTCGCGACCCTGGTCGTCAACAACGTCGCCTATCTGTACGCGCTGGACGATCTCTACGGCGGCAGCTACGACGTGCACGTGGCGAAGGTGGCGCTCGCCAACGCTGCCGACAAGACCAAGTACCAGTACTACGACGCCGGCGCCGGCACCTGGAGCTCGACGATGCCGACCCCGACGGCTCGGCGCCGGTCGGCGGCGGTGATCAGGAACGGTAAACCGCTTTCGTCAGGGTCGATGTTCTACTCCGAGTACCACAACGCGTACCTGCTCGTGTTCTTCAACAACTATGCCGACTCGACGTACCGGGTGCTGACGGCGCCGTCGCCGCTGGGCCCGTGGTCCACCGCAAACACGGCCCTGCTGGCGCTCACGCCTGGCGCTGGCGGATACAGCTACGGTGCGGTTGCTCATCCCGAGTACTACAACCTGGGCGCGGACCAGGGCAAGAGCATCATGCTGCACTACTCGTACCAGTCCGGCAACGGCACCTATGTCAAGGCTGAGAAGCTGACGTTCGCGTAGCCGAACTTTGACGGGGCGGATTTGTTTAATGACCATATGATCAATGGGGTTCACGGATTTGGCGATATACAGATATGCCATATAATTACCATTAATAAAAATTAGACTGCAAATGATGCAACAACTGGCAGGAAAAGCTGCACAATGCATGACGCCAACTCTATTGCCGATTTTAGCTAGCTTACATACCACCGATTGTTCACTAGATGGTGAACAAAAACAAAATACCCCACAATCGGCAATCTGCCTCGGTGGGTAATGCTTCAACCGGTGCAGCCTCTGCTTCAGGCAAAACACGAGCTCTCGCAGGTCAAATCTTGTACCTCTGGACATGACATCGGCCCGACTCTGTCGTGCCTGTAGGCCGCATGCACCTGGCAAGGCCGTCGTCGTCGTACGCGGGTCCATTGATCGTCGCCGCCGTTGTTTTTCGCGAGCGTTTTAATCATTAAAACGGCACGTTTGATCTGGCCCTGACCCTAGAGGTGCCGTTGATCTGGCCCTGACCCTAGAGGTGCCGTTTGATCTGGCCCTGACCCTAGAGGTGTCGAGCATAATTCCCACCACGTGACAGGCAGGACCCGGCTCCAGCAACAATCGGCAGTAGCAGCAGCAGTAGCAGCAGCAGTAGCAGCAGTAGCAGCAGCAGCAGCAGCGGCAAGCACTGATCTACGCAAAGCAGCCCGCCGGCGTGTTGTGGTCGGTTTTGTTGCTAGTTTGTAGCAGACTGCTGCTGGTGGTCGTCAACTGCGTCCGGCCGTGCCGGGGCGGCAACTGCCGGAGACGGGCCAATGCACCACCATGCATATAGAATGATGTGGTGAAGCTGTTACCACATAAGCGCATTGTACACCACCAGCTAATACGGGCCATGCTGGTAATCATGCTAATCATAAAACAGCTGCTGCCATCAATCTGCCTATACAAATGCTGGCATTTCATGATAGGCCATGGCTGCTGCGAGGGGTTGATTACCGCACCGAGATGGCCTCACGTGACCGGGTCTCATTGTGCCGTCGGCAGGCCAGAGGCAGAATCTTGATGATGGGTATCTTGATGACAGATGCTGCAATGACTATGGTCGTCGCTGTGACAAGCAGCAGCAGCAGCAGCAGCAGCAGCAGCAGCCCAGTGGCGTTGACCGAACCGGCACTGCTGCACTTACGTACGTGTTTCAATGTGCCGTGCTGTGCTCGACGACGACACCTACACTCACTCACCGATGACAACATACGTTGCCAGCCTTGCTAGTCCAGACCTGGTTCACCTTCGTGAAGCAGCTGAAGCGTAGAAACAAAAAACTAAAACCAACAGCAACACCGATGACTGGGATGCCCTGGCGGGTTTGTTTTGGCGGTTCCCCCCTGTTTTGATGGCCCGGCTTTCTTCCCGGGTTGGTGGGTTTTTCCTTTTTCCCTTTTCCTTTTTTTTATTTTTTTTATTTTTTACTTGCAGTTTTTGCCAGGTCCCGCCCCTCGCGCTTTGCCCTCCCCCATTATCTCGACCATCACATCAGCTCAGCACGGCACACTCAGCACACGGCACGGGGCACAGCAAAAACCACAGCTACAGCTCGTTTGGCAAGCAGCGTCACGATAAGCAAAAAGTCAAGCTCAACACTCGCAAGCACAGCTGGCGCTTTCAGGTCGCTTGAATCCCCTGGTGCCTGGTTTCTTGCCTTGCTTTGCTTTGCCTTGCCTTGCTTTGCTTTGCTTTGCTTTGCCTTGCTTTGCCTTGCCTCGGTGGTTCCGCCGTTCACCGCCGTTCGCCGTTCCCGGCTAAGCAGTCGTCCGTCCTCCGGTCGGGCCTTCGTTGGTTCGGTTAACCAGGTCAGGTTTAATCAATCAGTCAATCAACCGATCAGTCAAATCAATATAACCGTTTAAATCAACTCGGAACCCGGACTGCTTGTTGCCTGCTCCACATGTCTTCAACTTCGCCGCCGTCAGCTCCGCCAGGCACCGCCGGACTGGGACCCGCATCAGCATCAACACCCACCTCCACACGAAGATCTCGATCCCGACCGCCAAAAACTTTCCAATGCACAGGCTACGGTGATTGCAAAATGACGTTCACCAGATCCGAGCATCTTGCTCGTCACATTCGGTTCGTACTCTCTCCGTTCACTGTCTGCTTGATATGCCCCGTTCTAACCCCCCTTGCCTGGCAGAAAACACACCGGCGAGCGCCCGTTCAGATGTCAGTGCAACCGCACCTTCTCCAGACTAGACAACCTCCGCCAGCACGCTCACACGGTTCACGCAAATGAGCCGGTCGTAGCAGCAGCAGCAGCAGCTGCTGCTGCTACCGGCGTCGCTGGCAATACCGGCACCTCGTCCATGCAGTTCACCAACAACCCTTCAGACCACCACCACCACCACCACCACAACCACCACAACCACCACCACAACCATCACCCTTCCCACCACCACAGCGTGTCTCCAGGTCCGGCGTCTGCTCCACTACCATACTCTCATCAATCCAAACTCCATCTCGGTACCATGGAACCACGCGAGTCGCTGCCGCCTCCTCAAGACTCGCTTGGCGGCGGCGGCGGCGGCGGCAACGACGGCGGTGGTTTCCGTCGCCCGCCGCGGTTCAGACCCAACCAGCACCGTCCTGGACCACTCAACCTGGCTGCTTCGGCGCCATCCTCTGCTTCTGGAGACGGTCACGTCTCGTCTGCGTCGCTGGAAACCCCACCGCTGCCGAGATCGGCCACATTGGGAAGATCGCCTCCAGTGTCGCCCACGTCAGTGCCGCCAATCATATTGCCATCCAGCAGCAGCAACAACAACAACAACAACCGATACCTTAATCATGGTTCTACCAACCCATCTGGCGTCTACTCGTCATCCAACACTCCCACGTCGCCATTATTCCCGCTGCCGTCGCCAGTCTCGATGAGAAGTAACGGTGGTGGTGGTGGTGGCAGCGGCAGCGGCGGCCATCCCTACGGCTCGCCAGTTGACCACAGTAGTGGAGGCTACTACTCGCCAGCAGCGATGCCGCCGCAGTTTGCGTCAAATTCAACCTACACCACTCCACCGTCGTCAGCAGGCATGACTCCCGGCGACAGTCCGTATCAGCCGATGCGATCGTCCGGGTTCGAAACCGAGGACGACCACCTTCGCCGTCGTCATCATTACCGTCAGTTCACTGTTCCTCATCTCCCCCCGCTGTCGTCTCTGGCCGCCGGCACCGGCACCTCCGGCAGCAACTCATTCGCTGCCGTACCACCACCGCTGCAGCGACCGCTTCCGCCAATTCTACACCCTTCCAGTCCATACTCGACCAGCTATGAGTACCCGCCGGTGGCACCGGCTCGTGCCCCATACGTCGTCGTCGGCGGCGGCGGCAGCAAACAAAGCAGCGGCCGGTTGAACCCACCGTATGCGTACGGAACACTGCCGTCGAACGACATAACCGTGCCTCACCTATCAGATATGACCCCGACAAGCAGCAGCAGCATGCACCACAGACGGAACTCGTTCCCGGAGGTGCTGCCGCCGGATGGGTTTAGAGCGTACCCGGTGCTGCCGCCGGATGGCGCCGGTTCCAGAGAGTACCCGGTGCTGCCGCCTATGCGAACACTATCCAACTCGGACGCAATTGAACCACCGGCGACGGCGGCGGCGGCGGCGGCGCTGGCTCCGTCTAAAGCGGCTTCTAATGGTGAATTAAAAGGCATGAGTGCGTTACTGGAAGCGGCGGGAATGGCAGGCATGGCGGCGTAACCGATCGACTTCCTACTATCTCGTTCCCTTCACTCTGGGTTCTTTCCTCTGGTTTTTTACTGAATATTTTTTTTGTTGGCTACTTGGCGTTTGGTTTTTTCGTTCTCTTCTTGTGGCTTGTAATTGTGCAAAGTGTGCTGAGATGTATGTATGTGTATGTGTGGTTTGAAGTGTATATGTAAATGCGATGTGTACGTTTTAAAAACTATGGCCGAGAATCTCCATCATAAACCGAGCGCAGCAGCGGCGACGCGTATTGTTCATACAATGATAACCTACCTCGACTATACT
Organism: Myxozyma nipponensis; assembly: GCA_030580395.1. Taxonomy (NCBI): domain Eukaryota; kingdom Fungi; phylum Ascomycota; class Lipomycetes; order Lipomycetales; family Lipomycetaceae; genus Myxozyma; species Myxozyma nipponensis. The sequence goes on from JAKTSU010000029.1 coordinate 116,766, forward strand.
CTAATCTACGATTGATCTCGATCAATTGATTTTGCCTCTATTCATCTGCCATGTCTGCGGGTTAGGGTAATCCTACGATGCGATGCGGGGGGCCTGAGTTTAAGCCCCAGATTGTTTGTGCCTGTTTTGTTTTGTTTTGATTTGTGCCAGGTTTATCAATTTTGTTTTTAATGGTTCAACGGTTTAATGTTACGATATCTGGCATATTAAGTTATTAAAGTCCAGGGTACGCCTGACTGGTGAATTGGCCAACTGTCCAGACAGTCTAGACTGGTACCTGACGACGGACATGGTGGCCGTGGCTGTGGCTGCCAGCTTCAACTTGACGAGTCCAACAGCGAAAATAGAATTGAGTGGACATGAATTTTTGTGAAAAGTACTGCAGTGGTCGGTAATGTAAGAACGAACCATGACGAATTACAAACATCTCGCTTGCTGAGCTTCTGTAATCTACGTTTAAACCTGCTCAGCCGCGCGTAGTCGACGACGGCGGCGGCGGCGGCGGCGGCGGCGGCCCCTGTAGTTAGGGGCACCTCGTCGTCCCAGATTTCATCGTGACGAGAACTAATCACGACACGACTCGACCACGACTCGACGGTGTGGAGACTAAGATATCGGTGAAGATGGCATTAGGCAATGCATCTGGGAATGCGTCCGCCAGTGCCGGACTATCTGTCAAGATGGTGGCGTCGAGAATGGCATCCTGTGAGTTTTCAAGTGGTGATTACTAATGGTGATGAGTGCTGATGGAAGTTGCGAGTCGAAGGGTGATGACGCTGTGCGTGGTGGTGACGGTGATGTCGTGTGTCGGCACGCTGTTCTCGCTTGAGCTGATTCCGCTCCCGACCAAGGTCCGCGAACTGGACTTTCCTCTCCCCCGGCTCACGTTCGAGACGCCATCGACGCTGCATGTCGTGAACTCGACCGAGGCGGGCGGCGACGACAGCTATGTGCAGAGTACAGGCGCGTATGTGGGCAAGTGGAAGAACACGGCGGTGCCCGGCACCGAGTACGTGTTTCTGATGATCAAGACGGGTGCGACGGTGCTGTGGCAGCGGATGCCGATCCATCTCGTGACGACGCTGCCCCGGGTCCGGCACTTCGGGCTGTACTCTGACGCGCCGGACGAGCTTGCCGGGATCCCCGTGGTCGACGTGCTTGCCAACGTCAGCCGGGACCTGCTTGACAGCGACGACTTTGCTCCCTACCGCAAGCAGCGGACGTACCTCAGCCAGCACTCCGGCCACGAGCTGTACGACGCAATCGACAATAACGACGGCGGGGCGTGGAACCTGGACAAGTACAAGAACATGCCTATGGTGGCGCATGCCTACGCCCAGATGCCTGACGCCAGGTGGTACATCTTTATTGACGGCGACTCGTACGTGCTGTGGCCGAACATGATGTCCTGGCTGCAACGCCTCGACGCCAACGACAAGCTGTACATGGGCTCGGTGGCGTACCTGCAAGGCGAGCCGTTCGCCCACGGCGGCTCCGGCGTGATCATGTCCCATGGGCTTGTGGCAGACACATTCGGCAAGCATGCCAACTTCAGCCACGCCTACGAGGAATACACCCGGGACAAGTGCTGCGGCGACTTTGTGCTCGGCCACGCGTTCAACGACGCCGCTAACGTCGGCGTCGTCTCCGGCGACGCGTACCCGTTCGTGTCGTGGCGGATCCAGGGCGAGCCGCCGGTGTCGGTGCGGTTCAGCGCAAGCCACTGGTGCGCCGACGTTGTCACCTTCCACCACCTCACCGCCCACGACGTCGAGAAGCTGTACGAGTTCGAACAGGGTTTCGACCTCAACCACCGCATCTCCTACGCCGACGTCTACCGCCACTTTGTCATGCCATACGTCCGACGAGGTCTGCAAAAGGACTGGGACAACCTTGCCGACGAGCGCGAATACTCCATCTCCGACGACTCCGACAACGACACGAAACAAGCTACAAGCTCGCTAGAAGCATGCGAACAGAAATGCATCGATTGGAACGACTGCATGCAATTCCGCTACCGCGCAAACACCCACTGCGGCCTCTCCTCCAACGTCCGGCTCGGCAGGTCCGACGTGTCCCAAGACGACCAGCCGCGGTACCAGTCGAAATGGATCATCGACCGCATCAGAACCGTTCGGCAAAATTCAGGCTGCGATCCCGTCGATGACTTTACTGACGAGGGGTCGTATTTCGATAGCTAGCATTTCATATTATAATTTAACTTATATACAATTCCAAAATTCACCGTTCACAACATGCGAAGATCATAATACTACCATCAGCAACGTTCATTCAAGACTAATTCATTAAAAACTTACCACGTAGTTTGCAATCCCAACCGTGTCAGACGGCGGAGGCGGCATCGGCCGTCGGTTACCAGGCGACGTCGACAACGACCTCGAAAGCTCATCCCCAACCGCCGCCGACGATGACAACGGGTGCAGGAAGCTGTCGACCGGAGGCGACTCCGCTGACGAATACGGCACCGCCACCGCAGGTCGATTCAGCCATCTGTTCCTTATGCTCTTGAAAAACTCCGTCAACTCTTCCGGTCGGTTCTGAATGAAATCAATCGCTTCTCTCCGCACCGCCTCCGGATCTACTGCCGGCGTGGTGGTGGTGGTGGTGGAGGTGGTAGTAGTAGTGGTGGTGGCGGTTGCCGCTACGGAAGCCGCTGCCTTGTGCATATGATGATGGTGGTGGTGATGGTGGTGCTTGCCGCCGCCTGCCGCCAGAGGATTCCTGGCAATCAGAAACTCTCCGGTGTCGGGAATCAGCTCGATGATCGTCAGCCCGGTCTTGTGCACGTACTGGGCGTACTTGAAACTGGGCCGGCCCCACGTGTAGACAATATCGACGCTAGGCGTGGCCGAGCTCAGCGAGTCGGCGGCGTCCATGTCCAGCACGTAGTCCAGCTTGGACAGCACCTGCTTGTGGTAAAACAGCTTGTCCGACAGCACCGGGTCGGCAAGCTCGGCTGGCCCGTCGGTCACCGGCGGCGGTGGCTCCACTCCGAACTTGATCCGCACCACCGACGCAAACGGATCGAGATGCGCCAGCTCGCATGCCTCGATCACCGGGATCTCCACCAGGTTCAACCCGGACTTGTCGCACGCCCGGCTCCAGTACGCAACCGTCTCTTCGACAAACTGAGGCGTCGAGTTCAACCACTCGAGATGGATGTGGTAGCACGACTCCGGGTTATGCAGCCGGTCGTAGTGCACCCACGCCGTCTCTCGGCGGTACGATCGCCGCTGCGGATCGGTGCCGATCTTGATCGACCGCGATAGCTCAACCCGGGGTCGCATCGACGGCGACATCGGTTGCCGTTGCTGTGATCGCTTGCCCCAATCCGAGTCCAGCGACGCCGTTGAGTCTTCCAGATTCTCCGTCTTGGCGGCTCCATCTATTCCCCCCGCCGATAATGACGCGTTCCTTGACGGCGGCAACGACCCTGCCTGGGCCGGCACTTCTGATCCTTGCTGCTGAGCTGGCCCTGGCTGTGGCGGCAAAGGCACCGCCGAGATCGAAGCCACCGACTCCGCCAGCGACGCAACCGAGTTGGCAAGTCCAACCCCGGCAGTACCGCTCCTGATCGACGAGAACCAGCCGCCGCCGACGCCGCCGCCGGACTTGCCGGCAACCGCGGTACTGTATTCCGGGTTGATCTGATAGAAGTAATGGCCGTCAAGGAACGAATGGCGATGCTCGACGTGATGGAACAGGCCCGCCATCATCAGCTCGTTGCCAAACTCCACCGCGTCGTCACCGCTGTCGACGTCGCGGAAGTTGTTCAGCAGCCAGGCAACAAACTCGGACCCGACAAAGCAGTGCTGGTGCAGCTTCCAGTGCCACCGCCGGTCCACCAGCCTGATCCCGCGCTCGCCTTGCATCTCCGTCGCCAGCACCCCGAGCTTGATCGACCGGTCGAATCGCTCCGACGCCCGCATCACCAGCGAGTCCTTGCGCCTCAACCCGTTGACCTCGTCCTCGCCGGCACTCTCGACAAGCTGGGTGATGAACGCCGACAGATCGCCGGTGTAGAACTTGAGCTCCGGCGCCGCCAGCTTCTTGTTGCGGTCCCGCTTCTTGTCGTCCTCGGTCAGGTACCGGCTGCGGAAGATCGCCGCCGTCAGCTTGCGCAGCCCGTCAAGCCGGATCTCTTCCGAGTCCATCTTGTCGACGGCAACCTCCTGCGGCAGCACCGGCAGCTGCATGTGTTTGTTGATCTGCAGCTCGGTCGGGATCAGCACGTACCGTTTGCGGTAGTACAGCTCCCGGCTGTCCAGCCGATCGCGCTGGCCCGCCAAAAACTCGTCGAGCTGGTGGTAGTCGATCGGCCGCGACCGCAGGCCCGGGAACGCGACCTCGCGGAGATGGTATCTGTCGTCGTACTGGGTCCGGATCATCGGCCGGTTGATCATGGCGTCGTCCAGCTCCGCCGTGTGACTGGTCTTGCGGAAAATCACCACCGACACCGTCGTCGGCGTTTTCCACGCCAACCGATGGATCTCGACCCCGGTCGACAGATAGATCCGCGCGTTCTCGGGATCGGCTGGAACATCGTGGAGGACCATGTCCGGTCTGCTGTCGCCGGTGTTGATGATTTTTTCGATCTCTTGAACAAACGGTCCCACCACGATCTGGAACCCGTATCCGATCCGCAGCGACGCCATTTCCCGCAAAAAATCTCGCATCGAGAACGACTCGTGGGCGGCAAACGTCGGGTCGATCGTCATGTCGTACGAGTCGCAGGTGAAGTCGCGCAGCAACTCGTCCGGTAGCGGCACCACCTCGGTGGTGATGGGAAGCAGTGCCGGCGAGATGATCGACTTCCACTTCACCGATCGGTTTTTGGTTCGCCGCGGGTAGATGTGCTTCCAATTGCCGTGCATCACTGCCCTGATCTTTTCATCTTCGCTGGGGTTTGACGGGTTCATGATCGTCGTCCACAGCGGATTGTCGTTTTTGAAGTACCGGCCGGATTGCCGGAGACTTTCCGAGTTGCGTCGGCGTTCGGTGATATTGGGGTCTGATGCCGGGTCGGTGTTCGGGTTGGTGAGGGCCCGGCTGTCGTAGTCGTCAATGTACCGCTCGAGGTCGGCCTTGGACGAGTTGTCGGCCATGTCCGGCAGGTAGTCGACACTGATGGCGCTGAGTTCGTTTTCCATCACGCCCATCATCTGGATCTCGTAGATGCGACAGCGGGGCAGCCACACCTGGGCGTTGTTGACGCCATCGATCTGGGTCGGCGGTTTCCAGAACGAGACGTCGATCCAGTGCGGCATGCAGTGGATGATGTTGTTGAACGCGTCGCGGTACCGGAACAGCGGCACCGCGTGCAACGGCATGCGGGTCAGACACACGAGGTCGACCGACAGGCCGTAGTTGACGAGATTGTGGGTGGTCCGCTGCAGCATGCTTGCCTCGACGTCGAATATGCCGCTGCAGGGGGAGATGATCATCGCCTGCATGTTGCCGCGCTGGGTGTCGTCGGCGATGAACTCGCGGGCGATCTGGGTGATGCCGACGTTGATGGCCTCGAGGATGTTGCCCTTGATGGCCGGGCACAGCTCGCCGCAGATCTGGGACGAGGTGCCGTCGTCAGATGTTGTCACCAGCACGTTCTTCAGGAACGAGGTGTATTCGCGGCGCAGGATGGCCATGATGCTGGACCAGTCCGACACCTTCATGCGGTCCACCACCACCCGGTAGAACTCTCTCACGTTTGTGCTTCTGACACCGTGGGGCAGGGATGATGCTGCCGAGCTTTTGTTGAGGTCGACACTGGTAAACATGACAATCGAGATCGAGTGGTGGGCGTCGGCTTCGCGCAGCTGTTTGAACATTTCCGGCAGCAGCGAGTTGATGACTTTACTGAAGTACGATTCGCCGGTGTCGTCGAAGAACCACATTTCGCGGGACATTTGGATAAAGATCTGGTAGCGCAGTGACTGGGATCGGAACACGGTGCGGGTGTCGGGGCCGACGAAGCTGGTTCGGACCTGTTTGCCGTTTTTGTGGATGGCGTTAATGTTGAACTTGAACGACTTCATGAACTCGATCGGCTGGCCCTCGGTGATGCAGGTGCCGGTCAGCCCGGCGGGAAGCCGCCACATGTCTGGCCGGGAGATGTACACGTCCTTGACGTAGATTGTCAGCAGATCTGCCTCTGCGGTCTGCATGTCCACCACGCGAAGCTTGACGTTGCGGGCGCCGCGGTGGGACGAGAATTTGGCCGATCCGGTAAGGACCGACATTTGCACCGGTTGCTGTCATCAGTAGAGTTCTTATAAATAAAACCATTATGAGAGTGACTAGCTTACGTTATCGGTCGACAACTTGCGCTTGACGTCGGCGTCATGGAACTTGAGCACAAACATATCCAACACCTCGCCGGAGCGGCCGATGACCTCGCAAATGTCGCCGGGAGATGCACCGGGCAGCAAAGTCTCTTCAATCACAAACGGATCCAGCGTCACGCGTTCATCGTGGAATCGGAACGTGACCTCGACCGACGGCCCATGATGGCGTCTGCTGATGCTTGCGCTGCCGCTGCCGCGCTGGCGGGACGATGACGCTAGCGACGCAATACTGCTGTCAATGCCGCCGCCGCCGCCGCCGCTGGCCGGCGACTTGGCGCTCTGTGAAGCCATCTCACAGCTGTCTTCTGATCAATGGGTGGTGGTCTATTAGAGCTGTGGCAGACCGCGGTGGTGGAGGAGGAGGAGGAGGAGGATTGCTGGAGTGGGAAGCAGCCATGTCAAGGAGGGCGAGACAAAAACTTAGATCATTGTCGAGACCTAAATCTGAACCGGAGGCGAAGTGGTATTGTTGTGGATATGACGAGACAAAGCTTGGGGGGGTAGGTAGGAGCTATGAATCGAAGCGTGTCGTTGTCGAGCAGTGAAACTCGCGAGTGAGTCGAGACAGTGCAGTAGTGAGTGAGCAAGAGTGTTTAGTACGGGCGGCGACGACGACGACTCACCAAAAACCGCGGGCCGCCGACAGAGTGAGCAAGAGTGATGGCGGGTGTAACAGGTTTGCAAACGACCAGGCTACGCAGTCCAACAGTTTAGAGGTGTCGCTCTGATCTGTCTATCGCAGATCACGGCAATCTCTCACCAGCACCAAGTCGAATTGGAGCCGAGACTAATCGACGTCCGAGAGCGATGATGAATGAGTCGTTTCTAGGGTCGTCGAAACGACGATTAGGGTCTTATCCGCTGGGCTCTCCGGCTTGCGGTTTCTTGTACTGGGAACAGGATCACGGGTCTTTAACATGGCTGTTGCTAATCTGTAATACCTCGGCGGCCTTGCTGTTTGTCAAATTTCAAGCACTCACAAAAGACAGCAAGATGCCCTCGCTTCCTGGCATGTATTCTTGGCAGGCTCGGCTCCACCGCTGTCGATCATGCGAGGGTCTTGTAGGCATTGGGTTTTTGGTTTTTTTTTTGCGCCCTAATCATTGACTTTTATGGCAAAATTCTACATAAATGGTTCGATGGTCTAGTCGGTTATGGCATCTGCTTAACACGCAGAACGTCCCCAGTTCGATCCTGGGTCGAATCATTTTTTTTTTTTTTAATTACGAAATTTTGACATGCTGTTTTGCAATCGACGATGATCATTTAAATGTTTTCTTTTTTTTTTTGTTGCTCCGTCAGCTGCAGTGAGGCGAGCCTAGGAATCATTACAAGCATACACCCCTGTTGCGCTTCAGCCGAGATAATCTGGGGTAGACTTTTGTGCTTGCTCAAGAGTTGAGATCCAAATCAAAGATAGTGAGATTTCTAGAAATTCTTACGATAGTACAGAGACCGTATACTGGATAATACGACATAATGAATCATAAAAGTACAGAAAATGGTTCTGCATAGATCCAATCTGTCAACCCGTACTGAAGCAAACAAATCAGGATGCTGATTATGTACAGACACTTTATCCGGTACGTACCTTGACATGGTTCTCGATCGGCGTGGTGTGAATCATTTTTCCATTTCGAGTAGTAACCCGACTCACACTTGGCTGAGTTTGATCGAGAACGAGCCAGGTTGTCGTAGGCTGTGGGCAGTCATAGTCTATTACCGCCAGCTGAGGACTGAGCAAGTTGGAAGTGAAGAGTAGCACTTTACTGCGACTGTCTCCATAAGCACAATCGTACCGTTGGTTAGAGCCGTAATTGGATAGTCACGAGCCCGTAGAACACTATAAATCTCAACCATATGGCGGATCAGAGCGAGGTTGAATAGCTATTGCCATGCTCAACCAACGCCCGGTTTAGATGCAGCATCAAGATACAGCAAATGATGCAGTTGATACAGTTGATAGTTGATACAGTTGATAGTTGATACAGTTGATACAGTTGATACAGTTGATACAGTTGATATTGATACAGTTGATATTGATACAGTTGATACAGTTGATACAGTTGATACAGCAAAAGTGTATCTGCTGAATCAAATCCTACTGTCGGAGGTACTTTGCCAGCACCAGTCCAGTGTTATCTTCTTGTAATCAACCATAGCTATACATACAAGCAACGCCTTCATACATCCCATTTGATAGTTTAAACACGTCACTGGCCTTGCAATCTCCAGATTCATTCACCATTTGGCGGTCTCAGTGGTCATCCGACCATGGTTCATGTCCACTTATGCATTGTGCTTCCGTACCGCCATATAATTCCAAATTCCCCCCTGTCTTCAAACCGCTGGTTTTTTTTCTTTTTTTTTATTAATCTATTAACATCCTGACCATTACGACCTTGTGCATTTGATGAATCTCCATAGGATCGTGCCGAACCTGCTTATAAGTTACAGGCCCACCAAGGGTGTCGTGTCGCTCGCTCTCCAGCGCCAGTCAGAAAATTTTTTTTTTTTTTTTTTGCGCCCGGTGTGAGTAATTGCCCGTTCATTGGGCGCGCCGGTGGGGGGGAGATAAAAAGCTGGGTGAAATTCTCTACTTCGGTTTCTGCACTTTCTTCGTTTCTTGCTTTCTGTCATCAATCAAATTCCCTGCGACAAAACAAGCAATTGCCACTTGTCTGCCGTCTTCATACAATACCCCCGTCCGTTCGAGATGCCACCAACTGTTACCGGTGAGTGGGCGTGCTTTGGTCTGGCGGTGGTCAGTGGTTGGGCTGCTCGTGGAGGTGGCGGCTCGCCGCCACCTCGAGTCTCGAACACAACCATAAGCTTCCGGTTTTGATAGATGCTAACGTTTGAAAGATCACGACCATGCCGCCAAGGCCCAGGTCAAGTCAAATCCCTACGGACCTGATCCCAAGGACTTCATGTCCAACGTGTCCCGGTTCAAGCTGATTGAGTCGACGCTGCGCGAGGGCGAGCAGTTCGCCAACGCGTTCTTCGACACCGAAAAAAAGATCGAGATCGCAAAAGCGCTGGACGAGTTTGGCGTGGACTACATCGAGCTGACGTCGCCGGCGGCGTCGGAGCAGTCCCGGCTCGACTGCGAGGCCATCTGCAAGCTCGGGCTCAAGGCCAAGATTCTCACCCACATCCGCTGCCACATGGACGACGCCCGGATCGCCGTCAACACCGGTGTCGACGGTGTCGACGTCGTGATCGGCACGTCGCAGTTCTTGCGCGATTACTCTCACGGCAAGGACATGAGCTACATTGCCAACTCGGCCATCGAGGTCATCGAGTTCGTCAAGTCCCACGGCATCGAGATCAGGTTCTCGTCCGAGGACTCGTTCCGGTCTGACCTGGTCGACCTGCTCAACATCTACCGCACGGTTGACAAGATCGGCGTGAACCGGGTTGGCATTGCCGACACCGTCGGCTGCGCCAACCCGAGACAGGTCTACGACCTCGTCAAGACGCTGCGCTCGGTGGTGTCGTGCGAGATCGAGTGCCACTTCCACAACGACACCGGCTGCGCCATCGCCAACGCCTACACCGCGCTCGAGGCCGGCGCCACGTTTATCGACGTGTCGGTGCTCGGCATTGGCGAGCGCAACGGCATCACCTCGCTCGGCGGCCTCATGGCCCGCATGATCGCCGCCGACCGTGAGTACGTGCTGTCCAAGTACAAGCTGCACAAGCTGCGCGATCTCGAGAACCTGGTCGCCGACGCCGTCTCCGTCAACATCCCGTTCAACAACCCCATCACCGGCTTCTGCGCCTTCACCCACAAGGCCGGCATCCACGCCAAGGCCATCCTCGCCAACCCGTCCACGTACGAGATCCTCGACCCGTCCGACTTTGGCTTGACCCGCTACATCCACTTTGCCAACCGTCTCACCGGCTGGAACGCGATCAAGTCCCGTGTCGATCAGCTTAACCTGGCGCTGACCGATGCCCAGTGCAAGGAGGTCACTGCCAAGATCAAGAAGCTCGGTGACATCCGTCCCCTCAACATTGATGATGTTGACTCCATCATCCGCGAGTACCATGCTGATCAAACTGCTGCTATCCAAGACGCTATCAACGCTTAATTTCATCCATCTCAATCTTGAGTTTGCTTGTTTTATAAAGTCCTGGGTTGCTTTTTTTTTTTTTCTTATAATTTTAATGGCATGTTTTGGGAACCGAATCGACACTCCATCTGCATCACTTTCCGGGAGTGACAAATGTTTGGTTGTCGGAAAAAAAATTTAAATGGTCGGGAGTTTTGTTTTTAATTGTTTTGTTTCGTTTTATCTTGTTATACTGTCCTTGACGAGTCTTTGACGAGTATCATGCTGTGGTTTTGAATGGTCGTCGTCGTGGCCAGGTTCAAACAGCCCGCTTCCGTGGCTCCATTTTTTTTTGTTTAAAAATTTTTTTCCAAAGATAGAGGACAAGAACGAAAAGTTTGTGATTGACCGTGTATGAAGTCGATGTGATTTAGTATTAATACAGAAAAATACAATCTTCCATTCGCATTCAACGTGTATGCCTATTGCTGCTGATAACGCTCTCATCGTCCCCCCCCCGACCCCCCTAACTGACCCTAACCCTTGACAACCGGCGATGGGCGATGCCAAATCGAATGATGGCAAAAACAACCCCCCCGATGCGACCGATGACGAAGAGACATTGGAACCCGTTGATAGCAACAACACCCCCCCACGTCCGGTTACATCGTGTTTTTGGTAGAGCACAGGTATTGCTGACCATCTACCATCGTCTGCTTACAGCTGGATCGTGTGTCAGATTTCTGTTCAAAAACTGGTGCAGGTTGAACGCTGTCGGAGGCAGACACAGCCGGCGTACTCTTCGACGATTGTTGTTTGATCGGTAGCGCGACCATCATGTTTTCAGAATGTGGGTTATGCAGTTTACTTGGTTTTTTTTTTTTTGTGCCGTAGTTTGCATGATTTTGTGTTGCTGACTTTGCCGCTAGATGCATCCAAGTTCTTATCGACGCCGCCCCAGTCGTCGCGTTCAGCACGGGATCCACGGGATCCGCCCGGGCTGTCGACGACGACGACGACGACGGTGGTGCCTCATCAGATCGCTGCGACCACAACGTCGACCAGAGACCGATCAGTGTCGCCGGGAGGTGCAACGACCAGCGATGTTGTGCCAGGGATAGGCTCGAGCCAGCAGCACCGTTTGATCGCATCCACCGCGTCCCGGCTGTTCTTCTCCGCCGCAGATCACAACGACGACGATAACACCATCAGCAGTAATCGGCGGTCGATATACTCTCCTCCGCGACGGGCGGCAGGCGCTCGGTTTGTGCCACTGTCGCGCGGCACTCATAGACGTGACCTGCGCGACGACGATGACGAGTACGACGAAGACGAGGAGGACGATGCAGTGACGATGGGTGGAAGCGATCACGCGTCGTTCCCTGATGACCCACCCGCTATCGCGTCTAAAAATTCACGCCCTCCTCCGCCGCCATCGTCATCTTCGCGATTTCTTGATCGTGGCAAGCGCAGTAGAATGTTCTTTGGCGGCGCCGCCGCCGGCGTCGATCGGTTGGACGAAGAAGTGCCGGAGTCGATGCGAGGCACTTACACCGGACACTTGTACGGAGCTGACGACGCTCCGCAACGCCCGTACGATGAAGATACGTTTAATGCCAGCAAACACGAGCCGGTGCAGCTGGATGCGTCAGACTTGGAATCGTCCCGCAACTCGATGGAAAGTGTCGGGCTCGAGAGTGTGATGTCCAAAGGCCGGCACAACAATCACTCGCCGCCGCCCGCCAGGCTACGGTTCAACGAGCATCCGTTTCCCAGGACCATGACCGCTGCTACTACAAACGCCGCCTCGGACAGGCGGCATGTCTATCTCGGAAGTGCCTATAACGATGACGACGACGATGATGATGATCTTGGGCCAACACGCGTCGGCATGAGTCAGACCGTGTTTAACGAGATGCCACCGGAAGGTATGGAGATTTCAGTTCCAAATGTGTCCCTTCCCAGGTTTCAACCTCATCAGGTAATTAAACAAGATATGGCTGGGTTTGCAGCCGACGGCCGCGGTGGTCGACGGTCTGCTGCTGCTGCTGCCGCAGGCCGTGATCAGACGCTGGTGGACGGGTACAAGCCGCCGATGCTGTCGATGAATTGGCTGGCAGACAAAGGACAGGATGTGATGTGGTCAAAGCTGTACATTCTGTCAATGTGTGCGTTGTGTGCTACGTCGTTCATGATCTGGCTCGAGACCGAGGTGTCGAAGAAGGCGGTGGTGACGGATAGCATCTATAGTGCCGTGCGGGCGTCGGTGCCGATGCTGATGGTGGACACGGTGGTGGCGGTGATGATCTCGGTGATTTGGTTTGTGTTGCTGCGGTCGTTTATCCGGCCGATGTTCTATCTGATCGTGGTTGCGATCCCGGTGGTGTTTAGCGGGTTGACGGTGTACACGTTGGTGATGTCGTACCGGGACAGCTGGGGCGGCGGCAACACTGGCCAGGACCGGGCGATGCGGTGGTCGACACTGTTGCCGGTGGTTTTGGCATGCCTGTGGGCGTGGTTCGCGGTCAAGCGCCGGCGAGCACTGGGGCGGGCGATCGGGATCGTGCAGCTGGCGTGCCAGATCTTGGCCGAGAACCGGGCGCTGCTGGGGTTGAGCATGCTCACGGTGGTGTGCTCGGTCGGGTTTACGTGGCTGTGGCTGGCGATGTTCAGCCGGATCTTTCTCCGCGGCCAGACCCACGTGAACAGCTCGGGCATGACGGTGTGGATCGTCGACAAGAACTCGTGGTTCCTTGGCGGCTGGTACGTGGTGATGTACGTGTGGACGTGGGGCGTGCTGTCGGGTTTGCAGCGGGTGACGACGTCGATCACGGTGTCGCAGTGGTACTTCTACCGCAACGTGACGCCGCAGCCGGGGTCGCGGGCGATGGTGATGGCGGCAGGGTCCCAGGCCGGTGCCTGCTTCGGCGGCAGCGTGTGTTTGTCGTCGTTTGCATCGCTGCTGGTGCGGTTGCCGCTGCTGGTGCTGCCGCCGCGGGCAGTGGTGTACATCCAGCTGGTGTTTTCGCACGTAGTGGCGGGGCCGATCGCGTCGGTGACGAACCCGCTTACGCTGTCGTACGGCGCCATCACCGTCCAGCCGGTGGTAGCGGCGTCCCGGGCGATAACTAGTCTGCGGCTACTGGGCCCTGCGTCGTCGTCGTCGTCGTCGTCATCGTCGTGGTCTGCGTATCGGTTGTCGAAGATGTTGCTGTCGGCGGCTCGGATCGGGACTGCTACGGTGCTTGGATTTGGAGCCTGGGTACATGCTGCCACCACGACCGGGGATGGGAATGGGAGTGGGAGTTTGTATGGGTACGTTGTCGGCATGGTTGCCGGCTCGATCGGATGGGTAGTGTTGGGTGCAACCGAGGGTAATTTGTCGATGATTGTCGACGCGGCGTATGTGTGTTTTGGGATTGACGAGATTGCCAATCAGGGCGGGTCGTGTGTCGAAGCTGACCGGCAATTCGGGGGAGGGGGAAGGGGGTAGATGCTGGTAAATGATTACACTGATTATTGAATAAACTATAAAGAGTCAACTCTGGACAACCAATTGATGATCATCATGGCGGTAGTGAGGGAGACGTCCTGGCCGTACATGGTGCCGTCGTAAGAATCCGCCTGGAGCGTTAGATTGTAGAGATTGAGGACGTCAAACTGTCTGTCGGCAGCACGTTTGGCGAGCTCGACGGAGAAATGGTACAGCGCGTTGTTTCCCTGTTCGATGATCGCACCGGGTGGTTTCAAGTGTCCTGCCGAGGTGGGACCGAGCCAGAGCACAGGCCGGTGCCGAGGATTAGGCTCGTGGCGCTCGACCTGGTTGAGCACGGTGTCGATGACCTTTGTGGTGCGGTCCCAGTTGAAGCCGTGGGCGAGGCCCTGCTGGAGAATGATCGGCACCGGCTTCGCGGTCTTGTGGTAGGTGATCATGATGTCGTCGATGTCGTCGAGCACTGCCGACGGCACCGGCTCGGTCTTGACGGTCACGAGGCCGTGGAACACGCGGTTGCAGACGTAGGGGGCTCCCGTCTTGACGGCGTCGAGCTTGGCGTCGAGGATCTCGGTCGAGTCGACGATGTAGTGGTCGCCGGTGCCGGCGGGACCCCCCGCGCACTGCGGGTTGGTATACTGGGCCTCGCACCGGCACCGCTGCCGCAGGTGGTCGTTGAGTTCCCAGTTCTTGAGGCCGCCCCACGCCAGGTTCTTGCGCAGGATCGAGTTGAACGCGGCGTAGATGTGCGACGTCATGCGCTGCTCGCCGACGAAGATCACGGCGTCGAACCGGTCGAGGATCATGCACACCTCCTCCGGGCTGAACCACCGGTACTCACAGTCCCGCGGGTGGAACGGGGCGTTGAATCCGACCCGGCCGCCGTCGGACATCGCCTGCAGCAGCTGGTGCCGATTGGCACAGTACGGCCTCACGAAGCTGCCGTCGACCTCGCTCACGTGCGGGTTATACAGCCGTGACGACCTGAGCCCGCACTCCTGGGCACCGTAAAAATCCGCAAACTGGTCCGTCGCCACCACCTTGAACCCGTCAACACCGGTGGACGCGGTCTCGAGCTTGCGATGCAGCGCTGCCTTCGCCTGCGCCTGCGCCTCTTCGTTCGTCATGCTCGGGCCTCGAGGGAACATCACCGACCCGACCAGACTCAGCACCGCATATATGATCAGTGCCGCCGCCGACACTCGGTAGATCGTGTTCGGCAGCGACATGCTTGCATACGCTACTCCTCCCGCCATCTCAATTCAATCAATGCTCAATCAATGGCTCCAATCGATGGTCTCTGATCTGATTACAGATATCAACCTCTGATGTATCTGATTACAGATATTAATAACCCAATTCACCGTCCAATCGTGATATAAGTATCAAACTACCGTCCAATCGTCAATTCAGTCGTATCGTGATGCCCGTGGTGCCGTGGTGTCAAACAATGCTGCATGAGTTTGTTCATGGCTGCATCGTTTTTTGCTCCCTCCCTCCCGCCACCCCTGACCGCCGAGCATGCCAGCCGCGCTGGGGTTGTAGGGTTTTTATGCTGATCGGCTGCCTCGCCTTGCCCTACGAAGAAATGACTTCACAAACAATCACATTTATAACCTAGTACAGAGGATCACCAAAAATAGAAATACATATAGCAGAATAGATAAAAGCACAAAGAATTAAATCACCGGACAAACTACAAATGCTTGACGACACTGTAGTCCGGCGGCAACCCGTCGCGCTCAATCGCTCCCTTCTCGTTAAAGTGGGCCGCCTCGTCGCTGATGCCAATCACTCCGGCCGTCTTCTCGACCTCAGTTGCCGACCACCCATATGGGTCGCGGGGAATCCAAAGGAATGGGGCAACTGCGGTCGTGGCCGGGTTGTTGTACGCCGTGCGCTCTTCTTCCGCCGTGTATTCCGGCACCAGCCAGTCGGGGATCATCGTCGACTTCATCGCGTAGTACGACGAGTGGATGTCCGGCCGCAGGAATCGCCAGATCGGCTTCGAGTACTCTGCCTTCAGTCGAGCGTCCTCATACGCCGCCTCGACGTCCGGTGCCGAAGTTGTAGTTCCGCTGACGTCGGCGTCGCCGGTCGAGCCAGACTTCTCGCGGATCGTGGGCGAGCCGGTGGAGGTAGGCGCGCTGCGATCGCTGCCGACGCCGCCGAGTGCCTGGGCACGCTCCATCTCGATCGCCTTGGGCATCACGTCCAGCAGGGGGATGAACGCCTTCTTCAACGTGATGTGCACAAACGCGGTTGCGCCGAGGGCGATCGCGGACAGCACGATCGAGCCCCAGTTCTTGCCGACGACAAACAAGCCCACGAGGCACACCTGGGACAGGTACAGACCAACAAACGTCTGGAACAGGGCCCGCGGGTACGCCAGCCCGGTGAGGTCAACTCCGGGCACCATGACAAACATCAGGTTGTACTGGTACACCAGGTACAGCAGCGCGAAACCAAAGCACGTAAACAAGATGATCAGCGGCGAGATGATCGAGTAGGTGATGGCAATCACCGCCAAGTTCGTGTACACGGGGAACACGGTGCCCCAGCCCA
Source organism: Myxozyma nipponensis (assembly GCA_030580395.1). Taxonomy (NCBI): domain Eukaryota; kingdom Fungi; phylum Ascomycota; class Lipomycetes; order Lipomycetales; family Lipomycetaceae; genus Myxozyma; species Myxozyma nipponensis. The sequence goes on from JAKTSU010000029.1 coordinate 133,247, forward strand.
TGGTGCCGAGTCCGGACCAGCGCTTGTACAGCTTGCGCGGGGTGTTGTCGAGCACCTTGCCGAGGGCATGGAACAGCAGCAGGGCAACAATGCGCAGCAACGCGCCGCCGGAAACCGTGAGCGACTGCAGGAGCATGTACGAGATGAAGAAGTTGGACGCCTTGGGCAGGTTCGTGGCCAGCAGCGACATGGCCGAGCTCGGGGTGGTGATGATCTGGGTGACGACCGAGGACGCCGCTGACGAGATCGTGGTCACCAAAAACACCTGGACAACCTGGAACGCAAAGTACGACATCTGGACGTGGTGCTCGACCAGCGAGTTCGACGGCACGCCTTGCAACTTGGCGCAGCGGCGGAGAATGATCGGCAAGAGCATCATCAGCACTGCCAGCAACACCGTGGGCAAGATGCCGGTGATGAGACCGTACAGCTTCGACGGCAGGTTGAGGATGAACCGCAAGAAGTGGACCTTGTCGGTCAGGTAGGTGATGTTGGAGATGGCACCGACGGCGGCGACCGGGATCGCCCAGAAGATGACGAGGAAAACAATGAAGGCGTTGGTGGCCCAGGACTTGACGAGACGCTCCCACCACTTGAGGCGCAAGCTCGGCCAGATGATGTCGTCAGGGCGGAGGCCGATGTACCGGGGCGACATGTGCAGAGGCGTCTGGTGAGCGACAACCTGGTACGCGTCGTAGGCGGCTTCCGGAGTGGTGAATTCAATGAACGCCGAGTTGACAGTCTTGGCGCTGTCGGCGTTGTTCTGCAGGTCTTCAATCTCCGGATTGAGCTCGGCCAACCGGTCACGGCAGTAGTTGATGGTGTCGACCTTCTGGCCGATCAAAAACTTGAGCTTGTGGTGGGGACGCTTTTTGTCGGGCACATAAGAGGTAATGTCACCACCACCACCGGTGGCAGCATCGGCGCCAGACTTTTTGTCGGCTTTGATTTTGGTTTTCAACGCGGTCTTGAGGAGCTTGACCTCGGCGGCTTCGAGCTTGAGCGCCAGCTTGTCGCGCTCCTGGACCTTGTCGGCCAGGTCCTTGTGGTTGCGGTTGATCCAGACGTTTTTGCCTTCGGGGAAGAGGTTGAGCAGCTGGTGCTCGTTCATCATCGAGTCCGGCACGGTCTGGAACAGCACGGTGCGGAACGAGACGCGGTTCCAGTAGTAGGGCGACGTGAGCACGGCCTGGCGGACGGAGATGAAGTACGTGAGCTCACGGTAGATCATAAACACGATAAACGCGTAGAAGAACCACGAGACAAAGACGTGAGCGTAGTAGCGGTTCTTGTTGTCCTTGGACACGTTGGCATAGGCGAGCTGGTCGAAGCCTTTCTGGCCGCCACCGCCGGTGGCGTTGATGGGCAGCAGAATCGGGAAGATCAGACAGATGCCGAACGCGGTGATGAACACCACGAACTTGAGGTATCTCAGAAAAAAAAACCCATCGAGACCGGTCTGGCGCAGCACGTAGCGGTCGGGGTAGGTGAGCAGGGTCTTGAGCCAGTTGACGACTCCGCCGGACAGCGGATCCGTGCGATCACTGAAATTAGTACCAATAAAAATAAAAATAAATAAAAATCAAAAAATCAAAAAAAAAAAAAAAAAAAAAAAAAAGAAGAAAACGTACTGTTCAGGGACAGA